>CAUVYK010000482.1:257500-272500 GCA_963556175.1 Tipula confusa
TTAATACCACATGTAACTAAACTAGAAGAAGCCTCTTTTTGGTAGAGTTTCTTTGATAAAAAAAAAAAATTAATTTTTTTTTTACGATAAAGCTTTGTTTACCAATAGATAGTGACTCTTTTTGAGAATAATTTTGAATTTTAAAAAAAACCATTGAACATTTTTTTTTTATATTATAATTAATACCACATGTAATTAAACTAGAAGAAGCCTCTTTTCGGTAGAGTATCTTTGATAAAACAAAAATTTAATTTTTTTTTTTTACGATAAAGCTTTGTTTACCAATAGATAGTGACTCTTTTTGAGAATAATTTTGAATTTTTATAAAAAACATTGAACATTTTTTTTTTTATATTATAATTAATACCACATGTAACTAAACTAGAAGAAGCCTCTTTTTGGTAGAGTATCTTTGATAAAAAAAAAAATTAATTTTTTTTTTTACGATAAAGCTTTGTTTACCAATAGATAGTGACTCTTTTTGAGAATAATTTTGAATTTTAAAAAAAAACATTGAACATTTTTTTTTTTATATTATAATTATTACCACATGTAATTAAACTAGAAAAAGCCTCTTTTTGGTAGAGTATCTTTGATAAAAAAAAATTTAATTTTTTTTTTTTACGATAAAGCTTTGTTTACCAATAGATAGTGACTCTTTTTGAGAATAATTTTGAATTTTAAAAAAAAACATAAAACATTTTTTTTTATATTATAATTAATACCACATGTAATTAAACTAGAAGAAGCCTCTTTTTGGTAGAGTATCTTTGATAAAAAAAAAATTAAATTTTTTTTATTTACGATAAAGCTTTGTTTACCAATAGATAGTGACTCTTTTTGAGAATAATTTTGAATTTTAAAAAAAAACATTGAACATTTTTTTTTTATATTATAATTAATACCACATGTAACTAAACTAGAAGAAGGCTCTTTTTGGTAGAGTTTCTTTGATAAAAAAAAAAATTAATTTTTTTTTACGATAAAGCTTTGTTTACCAATAGATAGTGACTCTTTTTGAGAATAATTTTGAATTTTAAAAAAAACCATTGAACATTTTGTTTTTATATTATAATTAATACCACATGTAATTAAACTAGAAGAAGCCTCTTTTTGGTAGAGTATCTTTGATAAAACAAAAATCTAATTTTTTTTTTTTACGATAAAGCTTTGTTTACCAATAGATAGTGACACTTTTTGAGAATAATTTTGAATTTAAAAAAAAACCATTGAACATTTTTTTTTTATATTATAATTAATACCACATGTAATTAAACTAGAAAAAGCCTCTTTTCGGTAGAGTATCTTTGATAAAACAAAAATTTAATTTTTTTTTTTTACGATAAAGCTTTGTTTACCAATAGATAGTGACTCTTTTTGAGAATAATTTTGAATTTTTATAAAAAACATTGAACATTTTTTTTTTTATATTATAATTAATACCACATGTAACTAAACTAGAAGAAGCCTCTTTTTGGTAGAGTATCTTTGATAAAAAAAAAAATTAATTTTTTTTTTTACGATAAAGCTTTGTTTACCAATAGATAGTGACTCTTTTTGAGAATAATTTTGAATTTTAAAAAAAAACATTGAACATTTTTTTTTATATTATAATTATTACCACATGTAATTAAACTAGAAAAAGCCTCTTTTTGGTAGAGTATCTTTGATAAAAAAAAAATTTAATTTTTTTTTTTACGATAAAGCTTTGTTTACCAATAGATAGTGACTCTTTTTGAGAATAATTTTGAATTTTAAAAAAAAACATAAAACATTTTTTTTTTATATTATAATTAATACCACATGTAATTAAACTAGAAGAAGCCTCTTTTTGGTAGAGTATCTTTGATAAAAAAAAAATTTAATTTTTTTTTTTTACGATAAAGCTTTGTTTACCAATAGATAGTGACTCTTTTTGAGAATAATTTTGAATTTTAAAAAAAAACATTGAACATTTTTTTTTTATATTATAATTAATACCACATGTAACTAAACTAGAAGAAGGCTCTTTTTGGTAGAGTTTCTTTGATAAAAAAAAAAATTAATTTTTTTTTTACGATAAAGCTTTGTTTACCAATAGATAGTGACTCTTTTTGAGAATAATTTTGAATTTTAAAAAAAACCATTGAACATTTTTTTTTTATATTATAATTAATACCACATGTAATTAAACTAGAAGAAGCCTCTTTTTGGTAGAGTATCTTTGATAAAACAAAAATCTAATTTTTTTTTTTTTACGATAAAGCTTTGTTTACCAATAGATAGTGACACTTTTTGAGAATAATTTTGAATTTTCAAAAAAAAACATTGAACATTTTGTTTTTATATTATAATTAATACCACATGTAACTAAACTAGAAGAAGCCTCTTTTTGGTAGAGTATCTTTGATAAAAAAAAAATTAATTTTTTTTTTTACGATAAAGCTTTGTTTACCAATAGATAGTGACTCTTTTTGAGAATAATTTTGAATTTAAAAAAAAAACATTGAACATTTTTTTTTTATATTATAATTATTACCACATGTAATTAAACTAGAAAAAGCCTCTTTTCGGTAGAGTATCTTTGATAAAAAAAAAATTTAATTTTTTTTTTTACGATAAAGCTTTGTTTACCAATAGATAGTGACTCTTTTTGAGAATAATTTTGAATTTTAAAAAAAAACATTGAACATTTTTTTTTTATATTATAATTAATACCACATGTAATTAAACTAGAAGAAGCCTCTTTTTGGTAGAGTATCTTTGATAAAAAAAAAATTTAATTTTTTTTTTCACGATAAAGCTTTGTTTACCAATAGATAGTGACTCTTTTTGAGAATAATTTTGAATTTTAAAATAAACATTGAACATTGAATAATTAATTAATTTATTTATTGATTTGTAAGCTACAATGTTTTAATTTAGTTATTAGTTAATTTATTTTTTAATCTTTAAATTCTTACAATTCTTAGATACAGAATTGTATGGTCATTGGAAAAAATATGAGAATATTGAAAAGTTGCAGATCGGTATAGAAAGCTATAGCACTAACTTGTTTATTACTTCAAGCAGTTTTTTGTTTTTTGATGGACTATCGTCCATCAAAAATTATTTATTAAATAATTAATTTATTTATTTATGTAATTTTGAAAATATTAAGACTATGAAGACTGGTTAAGAAAGCTTAAGCAACAACTCGTTTATTACTTTAAGCGGTTTTTTGTTTTTTGATGGACTATCGTCCATCAAAAATTATTTATTAAATAATTAATTTATTTATTTATTTAATTTTGAAAATATTAAGATGTTGAAAATTGGACTATCGTCCATTAAAAATTATTTATTTATCAATTAAATTATTTTTTTTTTAATTTGTAAGCAAAAAGTTTAAAATCTTTTTTAAAACAATTTATAGACAACAAAAGAGCTGTCGATTAAGATATCAAACTTTTGAATCGGTTGATAATCTTTGCCGTTTATTCAACTTTATATGAGCTTCAAAGTAGTTTATAATAAATGTATCCATACCGAAAAACTATTTTTTTTAACCAAATGTAATAATTTTCATAATCAATATTTATGCGTAGTAGCATGGCTTTTGATTAAGATATCAAACTTTTAAATCGGTCAGTAACTTTGACTTTTATGGACTATCGTCCATCAAAAAATAATTTATTTATCAATTAAATTTTTTTTTTTTAATTTATAAGCAAAAAGTTTAAAATCTTTTTTAATACAATTTATTGACAACAAAAGAGCTGTCGATTAAGATATCAAACTTAAAAATCGGTTGATAATCTTTGCCGTTTATTCAACTTTATATGAGCTTCAAAGTAGTTTATAATAAATGTATCCTTACCGAAAAACTATTTTTTTAAACCAAATGTTATAATTTTCATAATCAATATTTATGCGTAGTAGCATGGCTTTTGATTAAGATATCAAAGTTTTGAATCGGTCAGTAACTTTTACTTTTATGGACTATCGTCCATCAAAAAATAATTTATTTATCAATTAAATTATTTTTTTTTAATTTATAAGCAAAAAGTTTAAAATCTTTTTTAATACAATTTATAGACAACAAAAGAGCTGTCGATTAAGATATCAAACTTAAAAATCGGTTGATAATCTTTGCCGTTTATTCAACTTTATATGAGCTTCAAAGTAGTTTATAATAAATGTATCCTTACCGAAAAACTATTTTTTTAAACCAAATGTTATAATTTTCATAATCAATATTTATGCGTAGTAGCATGGCTTTTGATTAAGATATCAAAGTTTTGAATCGGTCAGTAACTTTTACTTTTATGGACTATCGTCCATCAAAAAATAATTTATTTATCAATTAATTTTTTTTTTTTTAATTTGTAAGCAAAAAGTTTAAAATCTTTTTTAATACAATTTATAGACAACAAAAGAGCTGTCGATTAAGATATCAAACTTAAACATCGGTTGATAATCTTTGCCGTTTATTCAACTTTATATGAGCTTCAAAGTAGTTTATAATAAATGTATCCATATCGAAAAACTATTTTTTTAAACTAAATGTTATAATTTTTATAATCAATATTTATGCGTAGTAGCATGGCTTTTGATTAAGATATCAAACTTTTGAATCGGTCAGTAACTTTGACTTTTATGGACTATCGTCCATCAAAAAATAATTTATTTATCAATTAAATTATTTTTTTTTAATTTATAAGCAAAAATCTTAAAATCTTTTTTAAAAAAATTTATAGACAACAAAAGAGCTGTCGATTAAGATATCAAACTTTTGAATCGGTCAGTAACTTTGACTTTTATGGACTATCGTCCATCAAAAAATAATTTATTTATCAATTAAATTATTTTTTTTTAATTTATAAGCAAAAAGTTTAAAATCTTTTTTAATACAATTTATAGATAACAAAAGAGCTGTCGATTAAGATATCAAACTTAAAAATCGGTTGATAATCTTTGCCGTTTATTCAACTTTATATGAGCTTCAAAGTAGTTTATAATAAATGTATCCTTACCGAAAAACTATTTTATTAAACCAAATGTTATAATTTTCATAATCAATATTTATGCGTAGTAGCATGGCTTTTGATTAAGATATCAAAGTTTTGAATCGGTCAGTAACTTTTACTTTTATGGACTATCGTCCATCAAAAAATAATTTATTTATCAATTATATTATTTTTTTTTAATTTATAAGCAAAAAAATTAAAATCTTTTTTAATACAATTTATAGACAACAAAAGAGCTGTCGATTAAGATATCAAACTTAAAAATCGGTTGATAATCTTTGCCGTTTATTCAACTTTATATGAGCTTCAAAGTAGTTTATAATAAATGTATCCATACCGAAAAACTATTTTTTTAAACAAAATGTTATAATTTTCATAATTAATATTTATGCGTAGTAGCATGGCTTTTGATTGAGATATCAAACTTTTGAATCGGTCAGTAACTTTTACTTTTATGGACTATCGTCCATCAAAAAATAATTTATTTATCAATTAAATTATTTTTTTTTAATTTATAAGCAAAAAAATTAAAATCTTTTTTAATACAATTTATAGACAACAAAAGAGCTGTCGATTAAGATATCAAACTTAAAAATCGGTTGATAATCTTTGCCGTTTATTCAACTTTATATGAGCTTCAAAGTAGTTTATAATAAATGTATCCTTACCGAAAAACTATTTTTTTAAACCAAATGTTATAATTTTCATAATCAATATTTATGCGTAGTAGCATGGCTTTTGATTAAGATATCAAAGTTTTGAATCGGTCAGTAACTTTTACTTTTATGGACTATCGTCCATCAAAAAATAATTTATTTATCAATTAAATTATTTTTTTTTAATTTATAAGCAAAAAAATTAAAATCTTTTTTAATACAATTTATAGACAACAAAAGAGCTGTCGATTAAGATATCAAACTTTTGAATCGGTTGATAATCTTTGCCGTTTATTCAACTTTATATGAGCTTCAAAGTAGTTTATAATAAATGTATCCATACCGAAAAACTATTTTTTTAAAAAAAATGTTATAATTTTCATAATTAATATTTATGCGTAGTAGCATGGCTTTTGATTGAGATATCAAACTTTTGAATCGGTCAGTAACTTTTACTTTTATGGACTATCGTCCATCAAAAAATAATTTATTTATCAATTAAATTATTTTTTTGTAATTTATAAGCAAAAAAATTAAAATCTTTTTTAATACAATTTATAGACAACAAAAGAGCTGTCGATTAAGATATCAAACTTTTGAATCGGTTGATAATCTTTGCCGTTTATTCAACTTTATATGAGCTTCAAAGTAGTTTATAATAAATGTATCCATACCGAAAAACTATTTTTTTAAACCAAATGTTATAATTTTCATAATTAATATTTATGCGTAGTAGCATGGCTTTTGATTAAGATATCAAACTTTTGAATCGGTCAATAACTTTGACTTTTATGGACTATCGTCCATCAAAAAATAATTTATTTATCAATTAAATTATTTTTTTTTAATTTATAAGCAAAAAGTTTAAAATCTTTTTTAATACAATTTATTGACAACAAAAGAGCTGTCGATTAAGATATCAAACTTAAAAATCGGTTGATAATCTTTGCCGTTTATTCAACTTTATATGAGCTTCAAAGTAGTTTATAATAAATGTATCCTTACCGAAGAACTATTTTTTTAAACCAAATGTTATAATTTTCATAATCAATATTTATGCGTAGTAGCATGGCTTTTGATTAAGATATCAAAGTTTTGAATCGGTCAGTAACTTTTACTTTTATGGACTATCGTCCATCAAAAAATAATTTATTTATCAATTAAATTATTTTTTTTTAATTTATAAGCAAAAATCTTAAAATATTTTTTAATACAATTTATAGACAACAAAAGAGCTGTCGATTAAGATATCAAACTTAAAAATCGGTTGATAATCTTTGCAATTTATTCAACTTTATATGAGCTTCAAAGTAGTTTATAATAAATGTATCCATACCGAAAAACTATTTTTTTAAACAAAATGTTATAATTTTCATAATTAATATTTATGCGTAGTAGCATGGCTTTTGATTGAGATATCAAACTTTTGAATCGGTCAGTAACTTTTACTTTTATGGACTATCGTCCATCAAAAAATAATTTATTTATCAATTAAATTATTTTTTTTTAATTTATAAGCAAAAAAATTAAAATCTTTTTTAATACAATTTATTGACAACAAAAGAGCTGTCGATTAAGATATCAAACTTAAAAATCGGTTGATAATCTTTGCCGTTTATTCAACTTTATATGAGCTTCAAAGTAGTTTATAATAAATGTATCCATACCGAAAAACTATTTTTTTAAACAAAATGTTATAATTTTCATAATTAATATTTATGCGTAGTAGCATGGCTTTTGATTGAGATATCAAACTTTTGAATCGGTCAGTAACTTTTACTTTTATGGACTATCGTCCATCAAAAAATAATTTATTTATCAATTAAATTATTTTTTTTTTAATTTATAAGCAAAAAAATTAAAATCTTTTTTAATACAATTTATAGACAACAAAAGAGCTGTCGATTAAGATATCAAACTTAAAAATCGGTTGATAATCTTTGCCGTTTATTCAACTTTATATGAGCTTCAAAGTAGTTTATAATAAATGTATCCTTACCGAAAAACTATTTTTTTAAACCAAATGTTATAATTTTCATAATCAATATTTATGCGTAGTAGCATGGCTTTTGATTAAGATATCAAAGTTTTGAATCGGTCAGTAACTTTTACTTTTATGGACTATCGTCCATCAAAAAATAATTTATTTATCAATTAAATTATTTTTTTTTAATTTATAAGCAAAAAAATTAAAATCTTTTTTAATACAATTTATAGACAACAAAAGAGCTGTCGATTAAGATATCAAACTTAAAAATCGGTTGATAATCTTTGCCGTTTATTCAACTTTATATGAGCTTCAAAGTAGTTTATAATAAATGTATCCATACCGAAAAACTATTTTTTTAAACAAAATGTTATAATTTTCATAATTAATATTTATGCGTAGTAGCATGGCTTTTGATTGAGATATCAAACTTTTGAATCGGTCAGTAACTTTTACTTTTATGGACTATCGTCCATCAAAAAATAAATTATTTATCAATTAAATTATTTTTTTTTAATTTATAAGCAAAAAAATTAAAATCTTTTTTAATACAATTTATAGACAACAAAAGAGCTGTCGATTAAGATATCAAACTTTTGAATCGGTTGATAATCTTTGCCGTTTATTCAACTTTATATTAGCTTCAAAGTAGTTTATAATAAATGTATCCATACCGAAAAACTATTTTTTTAAACCAAATGTTATAATTTTCATAATCAATATTTATGCGTAGTAGCATGGCTTTTTATTAAGATATCAAACTTTTGAATCGGTCAATAACTTTGACTTTTATGGACTATCGTCCATCAAAAAATAATTTATTTATCAATTAAATTATTTTTTTTTAATTTATAAGCAAAAAGTTTAAAATCTTTTTTTTAATACAATTTATTGACAACAAAAGAGCTGTCGATTAAGATATCAAACTTAAAAATCGGTTGATAATCTTTGCCGTTTATTCAACTTTATATGAGCTTCAAAGTAGTTTATAATAAATGTATCCTTACCGAAAAACTATTTTTTTAAACCAAATGTTATAATTTTCATAATCAATATTTATGCGTAGTAGCATGGCTTTTGATTAAGATATCAAACTTTTGAATCGGTCAATAACTTTTACTTTTATGGACTATCGTCCATCAAAAAATAATTTATTTATCAATTAAATTTTTTTTTTTTAATTTATAAGCAAAAATCTTAAAATCTTTTTTAATACAATTTATAGACAACAAAAGAGCTGTCGATTAAGATATCAAACTTAAAAATCGGTTGATAATCTTTGCCGTTTATTCAACTTTATATGAGCTTCAAAGTAGTTTATAATAAATGTATCCATACCGAAAAACTATTTTTTTAAACAAAATGTTATAATTTTCATAATTAATATTTATGCGTAGTAGCATGGCTTTTGATTGAGATATCAAAGTTTTGAATCGGTCAGTAACTTTTACTTTTATGGACTATCGTCCATCAAAAAATAATTTATTTATCAATTAAATTATTTTTTTTTTAATTTATAAGCAAAAAAATTAAAATCTTTTTTAATACAATTTATTGACAACAAAAGAGCTGTCGATTAAGATATCAAACTTAAAAATCGGTTGATAATCTTTGCCGTTTATTCAACTTTATATGAGCTTCAAAGTAGTTTATAATAAATGTATCCTTACCGAAAAACTATTTTTTTAAACCAAATGTTATAATTTTCATAATCAATATTTATGCGTAGTAGCATTGCTTTTGATTAAGATATCAAAGTTTTGAATCGGTCAGTAACTTTTACTTTTATGGACTATCGTCCATCAAAAAATAATTTATTTATCAATTAAATTATTTTTTTTTAATTTATAAGCAAAAATCTTAAAATCTTTTTTAATACAATTTATAGACAACAAAAGAGCTGTCGATTAAGATATAAAACTTAAAAATCGGTTGATAATCTTTGCCGTTTATTCAACTTTATATGAGCTTCAAAGTAGTTTATAATAAATGTATCCATACCGAAAAACTATTTTTTTAAACAAAATGTTATAATTTTCATAATCAATATTTATGCGTAGTAGCATTACTTTTGATTAAGATATCAAAGTTTTGAATCGGTCAGTAACTTTTACTTTTATGGACTATCGTCCATCAAAAAATAATTTATTTATCAATTAATTTATTTTTTTTTAATTTGTAAGCAAAAAGTTTAAAATCTTTTTTAATACAATTTATAGACAACAAAAGAGCTGTCGATTAAGATATCAAACTTAAACATCGGTTGATAATCTTTGCCGTTTATTCAACTTTATATGAGCTTCAAAGTAGTTTATAATAAATGTATCCATACCGAAAAACTATTTTTTTAAACCAAATGTCATAATTTTCATAATCAATATTTATGCGTAGTAGCATGGCTTTTGATTAAGATATCAAACTTTTGAATCGGTCAATAACTTTGACTTTTATGGACTATCGTCCATCAAAAAATAATTTATTTATCAATTAAATTATTTTTTTTTAATTTATAAGCAAAAAAATTAAAATCTTTTTTAATACAATTTATAGACAACAAAAGAGCTGTCGATTAAGATATCAAACTTAAAAATCGGTTGATAATCTTTGCCGTTTATTCAACTTTATATGAGCTTCAAAGTAGTTTATAATAAATGTATCCTTACCGAAAAACTATTTTTTTAAACCAAATGTTATAATTTTCATAATCAATATTTATGCGTAGTAGCATGGCTTTTGATTAAGATATCAAAGTTTTGAATCGGTCAGTAACTTTTACTTTTATGGACTATCGTCCATCAAAAAATAATTTATTTATCAATTAAATTATTTTTTTTTAATTTATAAGCAAAAATCTTAAAATCTTTTTTAATACAATTTATAGACAACAAAAGAGCTGTCGATTAAGATATAAAACTTAAAAATCGGTTGATAATCTTTGCCGTTTATTCAACTTTATATGAGCTTCAAAGTAGTTTATAATAAATGTATCCATACCGAAAAACTATTTTTTTAAACAAAATGTTATAATTTTCATAATTAATATTCATGCGTAGTAGCATGGCTTTTGATTGAGATATCAAAGTTTGGAATCGGTCAGTAACTTTTACTTTTATGGACTATCGTCCATCAAAAAATAATTTATTTATCAATTAAATTATTTTTTTTTAATTTATAAGCAAAAAGTTTAAAATCTTTTTTAATACAATTTATAGACAACAAAAGAGCTGTCGATTAAGATATCAAACTTAAAAATCGGTTGATAATCTTTGCCGTTTATTCAATTTTATATGAGCTTCAAAGTAGTTTATAATAAATGTATCCTTACCGAAAAACTATTTTTTTAAACCAAATGTTATAATTTTCATAATCAATATTTATGCGTAGTAGCATGGCTTTTGATTAAGATATCAAAGTTTTGAATCGGTCAGTAACTTTTACTTTTATGGACTATCGTCCATCAAAAAATAATTTATTTATCAATTAAATTATTTTTTTTTAATTTATAAGCAAAAAAATTAAAATCTTTTTTAATACAATTTATAGACAACAAAAGAGCTGTCGATTAAGATATCAAACTTAAAAATCGGTTGATAATCTTTGCCGTTTATTCAACTTTATATGAGCTTCAAAGTAGTTTATAATAAATGTATCCATACCGAAAAACTATTTTTTTAAACAAAATGTTATAATTTTCATATTTAATATTTATGCGTAGTAGCATGGCTTTTGATTGAGATATCAAACTTTTGAATCGGTCAGTAACTTTTACTTTTATGGACTATCGTCCATCAAAAAATAATTTATTTATCAATTAAATTATTTTTTTTAAATTTATAAGCAAAAAAATTAAAATCTTTTTTAATACAATTTATAGACAACAAAAGAGCTGTCGATTAAGATATCAAACTTAAAAATCGGTTGATAATCTTTGCCGTTTATTCAACTTTATATGAGCTTCAAAGTAGTTTATAATAAATGTATCCTTACCGAAAAACTATTTTTTTAAACCAAATGTTATAATTTTCATAATTAATATTTATGCGTAGTAGCATGGCTTTTGATTGAGATATCAAACTTTTGAATCGGTCAGTAACTTTTACTTTTATGGACTATCGTCCATCAAAAAATAATTTATTTATCAATTAAATTATTTTTTTTTAATTTATAAGCAAAAAAATTAAAATCTTTTTTAATACAATTTATTGACAACAAAAGAGCTGTCGATTAAGATATCAAACTTAAAAATCGGTTGATAATCTTTGCCGTTTATTCAACTTTATATGAGCTTCAAAGTAGTTTATAATAAATGTATCCTTACCGAAAAACTATTTTTTTAAACCAAATGTTATAATTTTCATAATTAATATTTATGCGTAGTAGCATGGCTTTTGATTGAGATATCAAACTTTTGAATCGGTCAGTAACTTTTACTTTTATGGACTATCGTCCATCAAAAAATAATTTATTTATCAATTAAATTATTTTTTTTTAATTTATAAGCAAAAAAATTAAAATCTTTTTTAATACAATTTATTGACAACAAAAGAGCTGTCGATTAAGATATCAAACTTAAAAATCGGTTGATAATCTTTGCCGTTTATTCAACTTTATATGAGCTTCAAAGTAGTTTATAATAAATGTATCCTTACCGAAAAACTATTTTTTTAAACCAAATGTTATAATTTTCATAATCAATATTTATGCGTAGTAGCATGGCTTTTGATTAAGATATCAAAATTTTGAATCGGTCAGTAACTTTTACTTTTATGGACTATCGTCCATCAAAAAATAATTTATTTATCAATTAAATTATTTTTTTTTAATTTATAAGCAAAAATCTTTAAATCTTTTTTAATACAATTTATAGACAACAAAAGAGCTGTCGATTAAGATATCAAACTTAAAAATCGGTTGATAATCTTTGCCGTTTATTCAACTTTATATGAGCTTCAAAGTAGTTTATAATAAATGTATCCTTACCGAAAAACTATTTTTTTAAACCAAATGTTATAATTTTCATAATCAATATTTATGCGTAGTAGCATTACTTTTGATTAAGATATCAAAGTTTTGAATCGGTCAGTAACTTTTACTTTTATGGACTATCGTCCATCAAAAAATAATTTATTTATCAATTAATTTATTTTTTTTTAATTTGTAAGCAAAAAGTTTTAAATCTTTTTTAATACAATTTATAGACAACAAAAGAGCTGTCGATTAAGATATCAAACTTAAACATCGGTTGATAATCTTTGCCGTTTATTCAACTTTATATGAGCTTCAAAGTAGTTTATAATAAATGTATCCATATCGAAAAACTATTTTTTTAAACTAAATGTTATAATTTTTATAATCAATATTTATGCGTAGTAGCATGGCTTTTGATTAAGATATCAAACTTTTGAATCGGTCAGTAACTTTGACTTTTATGGACTATCGTCCATCAAAAAATAATTTATTTATCAATTAAATTATTTTTTTTTAATTTATAAGCAAAAAAATTAAAATCTTTTTTAATACAATTTATAGACAACAAAAGAGCTGTCGATTAAGATATCAAACTTAAAAATCGGTTATTCAACTTTATATGAGCTTCAAAGTAGTTTATAATAAATGTATCCATACCGAAAAACTATTTTTTTTAAACAAAATGTTATATTTTTCATAATTAATATTTATGCGTAGTAGCATGGCTTTTGATTAATATATATTATAATTAATACCACATGTAATTAAACTAGAAGAAGCCTCTTTTCGGTAGAGTATCTTTGATAAAAAAAAAATTTAATTTTTTTTTTTTACGATAAAGCTTTGTTTACCAATAGATAGTGACTCTTTTTGAGAATAATTTTGAATTTTAAAAAAAAACATTGAACATTTTTTTTTTATATTATAATTAATACCACATGTAATTAAACTAGAAGAAGCCTCTTTTTGGTAAAGTATCTTTGATAAAAAAAAAATATAATTTTTTTTTTACCATAAAGCTTTGTTTACCAATAGATAGTGACTCTTTTTGAGAATAATTTTGAATTTAAAAAAAAAACATTGAACATTTTTTTTTTATATTATAATTCATACCACATGTAATTAAACTAGAAGAAGCCTCTTTTCGGTAGAGTATCTTTGATAAAAAAAAAATTAAATTTTTTTTTTTTACGATAAAGCTTTGTTTACCACTAGATAGTGACTCTTTTTGAGAATAATTTTGAATTTAAAAAAAAAACATTAAACATTTTTTTTTTATATTATAATTAATACCACATGTAATTAAACTAGAAGAAGCCTCTTTTTGGTAGAGTATCTTTGATAAAACAAAAATTTAATTTTTTTTTTTTACGATAAAGCTTTGTTTACCAATAGATAGTGACTCTTTTTGAGAATAATTTTGAATTTTTAAAAAAAACATTGAACATTTTTTTTTTTATATTATAATTAATACCACATGTAACTAAACTAGAAGAAGCCTCTTTTTGGTAGAGTATCTTTGATAAAAAAAAAATTAATTTTTTTTTTTACGATAAAGCTTTGTTTACCAATAGATAGTGACTCTTTTTGAGAATAATTTTGAATTTTAAAAAAAAACATTGAACATTTTTTTTTATATTATAATTATTACCACATGTAATTAAACTAGAAAAAGCCTCTTTTTGGTAGAGTATCTTTGATAAAAAAAAAATTTAATTTTTTTTTTTTACGATAAAGCTTTGTTTACCAATAGATAGTGACTCTTTTTGAGAATAATTTTGAATTTTAAAAAAAAACATAAAACATTTTTTTTTTATATTATAATTAATACCACATGTAATTAAACTAGAAGAAGCCTCTTTTTGGTAGAGTATCTTTGATAAAAAAAAAATTTAATTTTTTTTTTTTACGATAAAGCTTTGTTTACCAATAGATAGTGACTCTTTTTGAGAATAATTTTGAATTTTTAAAAAAAACATTGAACATTTTTTTTTTATATTATAATTAATACCACATGTAACTAAACTAGAAGAAGCCTCTTTTTGGTAGAGTTTCTTTGATAAAAAAAAAAATTAATTTTTTTTTTACGATAAAGCTTTGTTTACCAATAGATAGTGACTCTTTTTGAGAATAATTTTGAATTTAAAAAAAAACCATTGAACATTTTTTTTTTATATTATAATTAATACCACATGTAATTAAACTAGAAGAAGCCTCTTTTTGGTAGAGTATCTTTGATAAAACAAAAATTTAATTTTTTTTTTTTTACGATAAAGCTTTGTTTACCAATAGATAGTGACACTTTTTGAGAATAATTTTGAATTTTCAAAAAAAAACATTGAACATTTTGTTTTTATATTATAATTAATACCACATGTAACTAAACTAGAAGAAGCCTCTT
>CAUVYK010000482.1:280000-290000 GCA_963556175.1 Tipula confusa
TAAATATACAAGTTCGGTCAACTTTGGTAAAACAACCACAACACAAGAAGCATCGCGGTGATCACCTCTGAGGACCTCACTAACATATTCAATCGGTAGTAGCGACGGGCGGTGTGTACAAAGGGCAGGGACGTAATCAATGCGAGCTTATGACCCGCACTTACTGGGAATTCCAGGTTTATGTGAACAGTTTCAGTCCACAATCCCAACCACGAAGGTGGTTCAGCGGTTTACCCGGTCTTTTTAGACTAGGAGGACACGTTGATACCTTCATTGTAGCGCGCGTGCAGCCCAGGACATCTAAGGGCATCACAGACCTGTTATTGCTCAATCTCATTATTGCTAGACGCAATTTGTCTTTTTAAGAAGCAAGTGTCCTATTCAGACAAACCACCAGGTATGACTCCACTTGCAAACAATTCTTACGTATTAAAACCATTCCCCGTTAAGAGCATGGATAACAGAGGCAAAAATGTCTACAAAGCTTCAACACCATAACCCTGCCGGCATCTAGTTAAGAAATTTGAGTCTCGTTCGTTATCGGAATTAACCAGACAAATCACTCCACGAACTAAGAACGGCCATGCACCACCACCCATAGATTCGAGAAAGAGCTATTAATCTGTCTTACTCATTTATGTTCGGACCTGGTAAGTTTCCCCGTGTTGAGTCAAATTAAGCCGCAGGCTCCACTCCTGGTGGTGCCCTTCCGTCAATTCCTTTAAGTTTCAATTTTGCAACCATACTTCCCCCGGAGCCCAAAAGCTTTGGTTTCCCGGAAAGCGACTGAAAGAGCCATATATGTAGCTCCATCCAATTGCTAGCTGGCATCGTTTATGGTTAGAACTAGGGCGGTATCTGATCGCCTTCGAACCTCTAACTTTCGTTCTTGATTAATGAAAACATCTTTGGCAAATGCTTTCGCTTATGTTAGTCTTACGACGGTCCCCGAATTTCACCTCTCGCGCCGTAATACTAATGCCCCCAACTGCTTCTATTAATCATTACGTCTTGATCTAAAAACCAATTGAAAATAGAACAGACGTCTTATTCCATTATTCCATGCAGAGAATATTTAGGCACAAATGGCCTGCTTTAAGCACTCTAATTTGTTCAAAGTAATTGTACTGTTCTAGACCAGCACTCGGTAAAGAGCACTAATATAGATTTATTACGTGGATAAACTTGCGTTTAACCACTACAGTAATACGTCATAGCATCAAGATGATGTACGAACCCAGTTACGGTGTACCACCTGTGCTTGACACAAGTTCAACTACGAACGTTTTAACCGCAACAACTTTAATATACGCTATTGGAGCTGGAATTACCGCGGCTGCTGGCACCAGACTTGCCCTCCAATTGTTCCTTGTTAAAGGATTTAAAGTGTACTCATTCCAATTACAGGGCCTCGGATTGAGTCCTGTATTGTTATTTTTCGTCACTACCTCCCCGTGCTGGGATTGGGTAATTTACGCGCCTGCTGCCTTCCTTAGATGTGGTAGCCGTTTCTCAGGCTCCCTCTCCGGAATCGAACCCTGATTCCCCGTTACCCGTTGCAACCATTGTAGTCCTAGATACTACCATCAATAGTTGATAGGGCAGACATTTGAAAGATCTATCGCCGGTACGGGACCATGCGATCTACATGTTATTCAGATTCATCTTATAAACGATACAGTATAAAAATATACCTTAATGTATCGATTGATTTTAATCTAATAAAAGCACACGTTCCTTGCGGTCCGTGATTATGTGCATGTATTAGCTCTAGAATTACCACAGTTATCCATGTAACTATGTATACGATCTAATAAATCATAACTGATATACTGAGCCTTTTGCGGTTTCACTATTCGAGAGTGTGTACTTAGACATGCATGGCTTAATCTTTGAGACAAGCATATAACTACTGGCAGGATCAACCAGAATGTAAATGATTTTTTTCCATAAAACTTTAAAGATTTATGAATAAATTTTATTATAATAATTTTATTTGTTTATTTTCAAATTAATTCAATTGAATTGTTAATATACGTATATTCGTAATATTATTTCATATTGAAGGCGCAAAATTCATGTTTTTAATTTTATTTGTGATTTTGAATTTTGTGTTTTCATAATAAATTGAAATTCTCACAACAACCTAATAGTACATGAGCATTTATTATTATAGATATGTATTTGTTCCGTTAACACGGTCAAATAATAATAAAAATATTTTCTTTAAACTTATATTGCCTAATCCAAGGTAATTTTGTTTATTTATAAATTTTTATTTTTTTTATTTTATTTAATTTTTCTTCTCTACAAGTAAGGGAGAGACACAAAAAACAAAAGGGACCGTACTTTTTTATAATTTTTTTTTTATATTATAATTAATACCACATGTAATTAAACTAGAAGAAGCCTCTTTTCGGTAGAGTATCTTTGATAAAAAAAAAATTAAATTTTTTTTTTTTACGATAAAGCTTTGTTTACCACTAGATAGTGACTCTTTTTGAGAATAATTTTGAATTTAAAAAAAAAACATTGAACATTTTTTTTTTATATTATAATTAATACCACATGTAATTAAACTAGAAGAAGCCTCTTTTTGGTAGAGTATCTTTGATAAAACAAAAATTTAATTTTTTTTTTTTACGATAAAGCTTTGTTTACCAATAGATAGTGACTCTTTTTGAGAATAATTTTGAATTTTAAAAAAAAACATTGAACATTTTTTTTTTTATATAATAATTAATACCACATGTAACTAAACTAGAAGAAGCCTCTTTTTGGTAGAGTATCTTTGATAAAAAAAAAAATTAATTTTTTTTTTTACGATAAAGCTTTGTTTACCAATAGATAGTGACTCTTTTTGAGAATAATTTTGAATTTAAAAAAAAAACATTGAACATTTTTCGATATGGATACATTTATTATAAACTACTTTGAAGCTCATATAAAGTTGAATAAACGGCAAAGATTATCAACCGATTCAAAAGTTTGATATCTTAATCGACAGCTCTTTTGTTGTCTATAAATTGTATTAAAAAAGATTTTAATTTTTTTGCTTATAAATTAAAAAAAAATAATTTAATTGATAAATAAATTATTTTTTGATGGACGATAGTCCATAAAAGTAAAAGTTACTGACCGATTCAAAAGTTTGATATCTCAATCAAAAGCCATGCTACTACGCATAAATATTAATTATGAAAATTATAACATTTGGTTTAAAAAAATAGTTTTTCGGTAAGGATACATTTATTATAAACTACTTTGAAGCTCATATAAAGTTGAATAAACGGCAAAGATTATCAACCGATTTTTAAGTTTGATATCTTAATCGACAGCTCTTTTGTTGTCTATAAATTGTATTAAAAAAGATTTTAATTTTTTTGCTTATAAATTAAAAAAAAATAATTTAATTGATAAATAAATTATTTTTTGATGGACGATAGTCCATAAAAGTAAAAGTTACTGACCGATTCAAAAGTTTGATATCTCAATCAAAAGCCATGCTACTACGCATAAATATTAATTATGAAAATTATAACATTTTGTTTAAAAAAATAGTTTTTCGGTATGGATACATTTATTATAAACTACTTTGAAGCTCATATAAAGTTGAATAAACGGCAAAGATTATCAACCGATTTTTAAGTTTGATATCTTAATCGACAGCTCTTTTGTTGTCTATAAATTGTATTAAAAAAGATTTTAATTTTTTTGCTTATAAATTAAAAAATAATAATTTAATTGATAAATAAATTATTTTTTGATGGACGATAGTCCATAAAAGTAAAAGTTACTGACCGATTCAAAACTTTGATATCTTAATCAAAAGCCATGCTACTACGCATAAATATTGATTATGAAAATTATAACATTTGGTTTAAAAAAATAGTTTTTCGGTAAGGATACATTTATTATAAACTACTTTGAAGCTCATATAAAGTTGAATAAACGGCAAAGATTATCAACCGATTTTTAAGTTTGATATCTTAATCGACAGCTCTTTTCTTGTCTATAAATTGTATTAAAAAAGATTTTAAACTTTTTGCTTATAAATTAAAAAAAAAATAATTTAATTGATAAATAAATTATTTTTTGATGGACGATAGTCCATAAAAGTAAAAGTTACTGACCGATTCAAAAGTTTGATATCTCAATCAAAAGCCATGCTACTACGCATGAATATTAATTATGAAAATTATAACATTTTGTTTAAAAAAATAGTTTTTCGGTATGGATACATTTATTATAAACTACTTTGAAGCTCATATAAAGTTGAATAAACGGCAAAGATTATCAACCGATTTTTAAGTTTTATATCTTAATCGACAGCTCTTTTGTTGTCTATAAATTGTATTAAAAAAGATTTTAATTTTTTTGCTTATAAATTAAAAAAAAATAATTTAGTTGATAAATAAATTATTTTTTGATGGACGATAGTCCATAAAAGTAAAAGTTACTGACCGATTCAAAACTTTGATATCTTAATCAAAAGCCATGCTACTACGCATAAATATTGATTATGAAAATTATAACATTTGGTTTAAAAAAATAGTTTTTCGGTAAGGATACATTTATTATAAACTACTTTGAAGCTCATATAAAGTTGAATAAACGGCAAAGATTATCAACCGATTTTTAAGTTTGATATCTTAATCGACAGCTCTTTTGTTGTCTATAAATTGTATTAAAAAAGATTTTAAACTTTTTGCTTATAAATTAAAAAAAAATAATTTAAATGATAAATAAATTATTTTTTGATGGACGATAGTCCATAAAAGTCAAAGTTACTGACCGATTCAAAAGTTTGATATCTTAATCGACAGCTCTTTTGTTTTCTATAAATTTTTTTAAAAAAGATTTAAAGATTTTTGCTTATAAATTAAAAAACCGATTTTTAAGTTTGATATCTTAATCGACAGCTCTTTTGTTGTCTATAAATTGTATTAAAAAAGATTTTAAACTTTTTGCTGATAAATTAAAAAAAAATAATTTAATTGATAAATAAATTATTTTTTGATGGACGATAGTCCATAAAAGTCAAAGTTATTGACCGATTCAAAAGTTTGATATCTTAATCAAAAGCCATGCTACTACGCATAAATATTAATTATGAAAATTATATCATTTGGTTTAAAAAAATAGTTTTTCGGTATGGATAGATTTATTATAAACTACTTTGAAGCTCATATAAAGTTGAATAAACGGCAAAGATTATCAACCGATATTTAAGTTTGATATCTTAATCGACAGCTCTTTTGTTGTCTATAAATTGTATTAAAAAAGATTTTAATTTTTTTGCTTATAAATTAAAAAAAAATAATTTAATTGATAAATAAATTATTTTTTGATGGACGATAGTCCATAAAAGTCAAAGTTACTGACCGATTCAAAAGTTTGATATCTTAATCAAAAGCCATGCTACTACGCATAAATATTGATTATAAAAATTATAACATTTAGTTTAAAAAAATAGTTTTTCGATATGGATACATTTATTATAAACTACTTTGAAGCTCATATAAAGTTGAATAAACGGCAAAGATTATCAACCGATTTTTAAGTTTGATATCTTAATCGACAGCTCTTTTGTTGTCTATAAATTGTATTAAAAAAGATTTTAAGATTTTTGCTTATAAATTAAAAAAAAATAATTTAATTGATAAATAAATTATTTTTTGATGGACGATAGTCCATAAAAGTAAAAGTTACTGACCGATTCAAAACTTTGATATCTTAATCAAAAGCCATGCTACTACGCATAAATATTGATTATGAAAATTATAACATTTTGTTTAAAAAAATAGTTTTTCGGTAAGGATACATTTATTATAAACTACTTTGAAGCTCATATAAAGTTGAATAAACGGCAAAGATTATCAACCGATTTTTAAGTTTGATATCTTAATCGACAGCTCTTTTGTTGTCAATAAATTGTATTAAAAAAGATTTTAAACTTTTTGCTTATAAATTAAAAAAAAATAATTTAATTGATAAATAAATTATTTTTTGATGGACGATAGTCCATAAAAGTCAAAGTTACTGACCGATTTAAAAGTTTGATATCTTAATCAAAAGCCATGCTACTACGCATAAATATTGATTATGAAAATTATAACATTTGGTTTAAAAAAATAGTTTTTCGGTATGGATACATTTATTATAAACTACTTTGAAGCTCATATAAAGTTGAATAAACGGCAAAGATTATCAACCGATTTTTAAGTTTGATATCTTAATCGACAGCTCTTTTGTTGTCTATAAATTGTATTAAAAAAGATTTTAATTTTTTTGCTTATAAATTAAAAAAAAATAATTTAATTGATAAATAAATTATTTTTTGATGGACGATAGTCCATAAAAGTCAAAGTTATTGACCGATTCAAAAGTTTGATATCTTAATCAAAAGCCATGCTACTACGCATAAATATTGATTATGAAAATTATAACATTTGGTTTAAAAAAATAGTTTTTCGGTATGGATACATTTATTATAAACTACTTTGAAGCTCATATAAAGTTGAATAAACGGCAAAGATTATCAACCGATTTTTAAGTTTGATATCTTAATCGACAGCTCTTTTATTGTCTATAAATTGTATTAAAAAAGATTTTAATTTTTTTGCTTATAAATTAAAAAAAAATAATTTAATTGATAAATAAATTATTTTTTGATGGACGATAGTCCATAAAAGTCAAAGTTATTGACCGATTCAAAAGTTTGATATCTTAATCAAAAGCCATGCTACTACGCATAAATATTGATTACGAAAATTATAACATTTGGTTTAAAAAAATAGTTTTTCGGTATGGATACATTTATTATAAACTACTTTGAAGCTCATATAAAGTTGAATAAACGGCAAAGATTATCAACCGATTTTTAAGTTTGATATCTTAATCGACAGCTCTTTTGTTGTCTATAAATTGTATTAAAAAAGATTTTAAGATTTTTGCTTATAAATTAAAAAAAAATAATTTAATTGATAAATAAATTATTTTTTGATGGACGATAGTCCATAAAAGTCAAAGTTACTGACCGATTCAAAAGTTTGATATCTTAATCAAAAGCCATGCTACTACGCAAAAATGTTGATTATAAAAATTATAACATTTGGTTTAAAAAAATAGTTTTTCGGTAAGGATACATTTATTATAAACTACTTTGAAGCTCATATAAAGTTGAATAAACGGCAAAGATTATCAACCGATTTTTAGTTTGATATCTTAATCAACAGCTCTTTTGTTGTCAATAAATTGTATTAAAAAAGATTTTAAACTTTTTGCTTATAAATTAAAAAAAAATAATTTAATTGATAAATAAATTATTTTTTGATGGACGATAGTCCATAAAAGTCAAAGTTATTGACCGATTCAAAAGTTTGATATCTTAATCAAAAGCCATGCTACTACGCATAAATATTGATTATGAAAATTATAACATTTGGTTTAAAAAAATAGTTTTTCGGTAAGGATACATTTATTATAAACTACTTTGAAGCTCATATAAAGTTGAATAAACGGCAAAGATTATCAACCGATTTTTAAGTTTGATATCTTAATCGACAGCTCTTTTGTTGTCTATAAATTGTATTAAAAAAGATTTTAATTTTTTTGCTTATAAATTAAAAAAAAATAATTTAATTGATAAATAAATTATTTTTTGATGGACGATAGTCCATAAAAGTCAAAGTTATTGACCGATTCAAAAGTTTGATATCTTAATCAAAAGCTATGCTACTACGCATAAATATTGATTATGAAAATTATAACATTTGGTATAAAAAAATAGTTTTTCGGTATGGATACATTTATTATAAACTACTTTGAAGCTCATATAAAGTTGAATAAACGGCAAAGATTATCAACCGATTTTTAAGTTTGATATCTTAATCGACAGCTCTTTTGTTGTCTATAAATTGTATTAAAAAAGATTTTAATTTTTTTGCTTATAAATTAAAAAAAAATAATTTAATTGATAAATAAATTATTTTTTGATGGACGATAGTCCATAAAAGTCAAAGTTACTGACCGATTCAAAAGTTTGATATCTTAATCAAAAGCCATGCTACTACGCATAAATATTGATTATAAAAATTATAACATTTAGTTTAAAAAAATAGTTTTTCGATATGGATACATTTATTATAAACTACTTTGAAGCTCATATAAAGTTGAATAAACGGCAAAGATTATCAACCGATTTTTAAGTTTGATATCTTAATCGACAGCTCTTTTGTTGTCTATAAATTGAATTAAAAAAGATTTTAAGATTTTTGCTTATAAATTTAAAAAAAATAATTTAATTGATAAATAAATTATTTTTTGATGGACGATAGTCCATAAAAGTAAAAGTTACTGACCGATTCAAAACTTTGATATCTTAATCAAAAGCCATGCTACTACGCACAAATATTGATTATGAAAATTGTAACATTTGGTTTAAAAAAATAGTTTTTCGGTAAGGATACATTTATTATAAACTACTTTGAAGCTCATATAAAGTTGAATAAACGGCAAAGATTATCAACCGATTTTTAAGTTTGATATCTTAATCGACAGCTCTTTTGTTGTCAATAAATTGTATTAAAAAAGATTTTAAACTTTTTGCTTATAAATTAAAAAAAAATAATTTAATTGATAAATAAATTATTTTTTGATGGACGATAGTCCATAAAAGTCAAAGTTACTGACCGATTTAAAAGTTTGATATCTTAATCAAAAGCCATGCTACTACGCATAAATATTGATTATGAAAATTATAACATTTGGTTAAAAACAATAGTTTTTCGGTATGGATACATTTATTATAAACTACTTTGAAGCTCATATAAAGTTGAATAAACGGCAAAGATTATCAACCGATTTTTAAGTTTGATATCTTAATCGACAGCTCTTTTGTTGTCTATAAATTGTATTAAAAAAGATTTTAATTTTTTTGCTTATAAATTAAAAAAAAATAATTTAATTGATAAATAAATTATTTTTTGATGGACGATAGTCCATAAAAGTCAAAGTTATTGACCGATTCAAAAGTTTGATATCTTAATCAAAAGCCATGCTACTTCGCATAAATATTGATTATGAAAATTATAACATTTGGTTTAAAAAAATAGTTTTTCGGTATGGATACATTTATTATAAACTACTTTGAAGCTCATATAAAGTTGAATAAACGGCAAAGATTATCAACCGATTTTTAAGTTTGATATCTTAATCGACAGCTCTTTTGTTGTCTATAAATTGTATTAAAAAAGATTTTAATTTTTTTGCTTATAAATTAAAAAAAAATAATTTAATTGATAAATAAATTATTTTTTGATGGACGATAGTCCATAAAAGTAAAAGTTACTGACCGATTCAAAACTTTGATATCTTAATCAAAAGCCATGCTACTACGCATAAATATTGATTATGAAAATTATAACATTTGGTTTAAAAAAATAGTTTTTCGGTAAGGATACATTTATTATAAACTACTTTGAAGCTCATATAAAGTTGAATAAACGGCAAAGATTATCAACCGATTTTTAAGTTTTATATCGTAATCGACAGCTCTTTTGTTGTCTATAAATTGTATTAAAAAAGATTTTAAACTTTTTGCTTATAAATTAAAAAAAAATAATTTAATTGATAAATAAATTATTTTTTGATGGACGATAGTCCATAAAAGTCAAAGTTACTGACCGATTCAAAAGTTTGATATCTTAATCAAAAGCCATGCTACTACGCATAAATATTGATAATGAAAATTATAACATTTGGTTAAAAAAAATAGTTTTTCGGTATGGATACATTTATTATAAACTACTTTGAAGCTCATATAAAGTTGAATAAACGGCAAAGATTATCAACCGATTTTTAAGTTTGATATCTTAATCGACAGCTCTTTTGTTGTCTATAAATTGTATTAAAAAGATTTTAATTTTTTTGCTTATAAATTAAAAAAAAATAATTTAATTGATAAATAAATTATTTTTTGATGGACGATAGTCCATAA
>CAUVYK010000482.1:295000-320000 GCA_963556175.1 Tipula confusa
ACTCCTTTACATTGAATTTCCATTCTACTAGTTACCAATAAAAGGACTTAATGCTGGACTTTTCCCATTTCGCTCGCCGCTACTAAGGGAATCTTAGTTAATTTCTTTTCCTCTCCTAATTAATATGCTTAAATTCAGGAGGTAATCACATATGAGTTGAAGTCACAAATAATATTGAATAGATATAAAACCAGATTAAAGACCACATCATTAGATAAAATTAAATGACTTACGTCTTTTATTAGCTTATAAATAAACAAATTTGTGTTACTACAATATTGTAAATATTAATAAATATTTACATATCAAAACTGTAAAAATAATAATTTATTTAGCTTACATTAGTGACCCTCAACCATATGTGGTCCAAGCAGAGTATTATATACTATTAGCATGGACCGCAATGTGCGTTCAAAATGTTGATGTTCATGTGTCCTGCAGTTCACATAACTTCACGCAGTTTGCTGCGTTCTTCATCGACCCACGAGCCTAGTGATCCCCCGCTAAGAGTGATTTTTTTTTGATTTTTTTTTAGAAATTAAAATTGTATTTTTGTACACATTAAGCGAATAACTTTAATCTTGGTAAAACTATCAATGTTAGATTTACAATATTAGTAGAACTTAATGTGGACATTTATTTTTGTGGTTTTGATCATTAAATCAGTAATGATCCTTCCGCAGGTTCACCTACGGAAACCTTGTTACGACTTTTACTTCCTCTAAATATACAAGTTCGGTCAACTTTGGTAAAACAACCACAACACAAGAAGCATCGCGGTGATCATCTCTGAGGACCTCACTAACATATTCAATCGGTAGTAGCGACGGGCGGTGTGTACAAAGGGCAGGGACGTAATCAATGCGAGCTTATGACCCGCACTTACTGGGAATTCCAGGTTTATGTGAACAGTTTCAGTCCACAATCCCAACCACGAAGGTGGTTCAGCGGTTTACCCGGTCTTTTTAGACTAGGAGGACACGTTGATACCTTCATTGTAGCGCGCGTGCAGCCCAGGACATCTAAGGGCATCACAGACCTGTTATTGCTCAATCTCATTATTGCTAGACGCAATTTGTCTATTTAAGAAGCAAGTGTCCTATTCAGACAAACCACCAGGTATGACTCCACTTGCAAACAATTCTTACGTATTAAAACCATTCCCCGTTAAGAGCATGGATAACAGAGGCAAAAATGTCTACAAAGCTTCAACACCATAACCCTGCCGGCATCTAGTTAAGAAATTTGAGTCTCGTTCGTTATCGGAATTAACCAGACAAATCACTCCACGAACTAAGAACGGCCATGCACCACCACCCATAGATTCGAGAAAGAGCTATTAATCTGTCTTACTCATTTATGTTCGGACCTGGTAAGTTTCCCCGTGTTGAGTCAAATTAAGCCGCAGGCTCCACTCCTGGTGGTGCCCTTCCGTCAATTCCTTTATGTTTCAACTTTGCAACCATACTTCCCCCGGAGCCCAAAAGCTTTGGTTTCCCGGAAAGCGACTGAAAGAGCCATATATGTAGCTCCATCCAATTGCTAGCTGGCATCGTTTATGGTTAGAACTAGGGCGGTATATGATCGCCTTCGAACCTCTAACTTTCGTTCTTGATTAATGAAAACATCTTTGGCAAATGCTTTCGCTTATGTTAGTCTTACGACGGTCCCCGAATTTCACCTCTCGCGCCGTAATACTAATGCCCCCAACTGCTTCTATTAATCATTACGTCTTGATCTAAAAACTAATTGAAAATAGAACAGACGTCTTATTCCATTATTCCATGCAGAGAATATTTAGGCACAAATGGCCTGCTTTAAGCACTCTAATTTGTTCAAAGTAATTGTACTGTTCTAGACCAGCACTCGGTAAAGAGCACTAATATAGATTTATTACGTGGATAAACTTGCGTTTAACCACTACAGTAATACGTCATAGCATCAAGATGATGTACGAACCCAGTTACGGTGTACCACCTGTGCTTGACACAAGTTCAACTACGAACGTTTTAACCGCAACAACTTTAATATACGCTATTGGAGCTGGAATTACCGCGGCTGCTGGCACCAGACTTGCCCTCCAATTGTTCCTTGTTAAAGGATTTAAAGTGTACTCATTCCAATTACAGGGCCTCGGATTGAGTCCTGTATTGTTATTTTTCGTCACTACCTCCCCGTGCTGGGATTGGGTAATTTACGCGCCTGCTGCCTTCCTTAGATGTGGTAGCCGTTTCTCAGGCTCCCTCTCCGGAATCGAACCCTGATTCCCCGTTACCCGTTGCAACCATGGTAGTCCTAGATACTACCATCAATAGTTGATAGGGCAGACATTTGAAAGATCTATCGCCGGTACGGGACCATGCGATCTACATGTTATTCAGATTCATCTTATAAACGATACAGTATAAAAATATACCTTAATGTATCGATTGATTTTAATCTAATAAAAGCACACGTTCCTTGCGGTCCGTGATTATGTGCATGTATTAGCTCTAGAATTACCACAGTTATCCATGTAACTATGTATACGATCTAATAAATCATAATTGATATACTGAGCCTTTTGCGGTTTCACTATTCGAGAGTGTGTACTTAGACATGCATGGCTTAATCTTTGAGACAAGCATATAACTACTGGCAGGATCAACCAGAATGTAAATGATTTTTTTCCATAAAACTTTAAAGATTTATGAATAAATTTTATTATAATAATTTTATTTGTTTATTTTCAAATTAATTCAATTGAATTGTTAATATACGTATATTCGTAATATTATTTCATATTGAAGGCGCAAAATTCATGTTTTTAATTTTATTTGTGATTTTGAATTTTGTGTTTTCATAATAAATTGAAATTCTCACAACAACCTAATAGTACATGAGCATTTATTATTATAGATATGTATTTGTTCCGTTAACACGGTCAAATAATAATAAAAATATTTTCTTTAAACTTATATTGCCTAATCCAAGGTAATTTTGTTTATTTATAAATTTTTATTTTTTTTATTTTATTTAATTTTTCTTCTCTACAAGTAAGGGAGAGACACAAAAAACAAAAGGGACCGTACTTTTTTATAATTTTTTTTTTATATTATAATTAATACCACATGTAATTAAACTAGAAGAAGCCTCTTTTCGGTAGAGTATCTTTGATAAAAAAAAAATTTAATTTTTTTTTTTTACGATAAAGCTTTGTTTACCAATAGATAGTGACTCTTTTTGAGAATAATTTTGAATTAAAAAAAAACATTGAACATTTTTTTTTATATTATAATTAATACCACATGTAATTAAACTAGAAGAAGCCTCTTTTTGGTAAAGTATCTTTGATAAAAAAAAAATATAATTTTTTTTTTTACCATAAAGCTTTGTTTACCAATAGATAGTGACTCTTTTTGAGAATAATTTTGAATTTAAAAAAAAAACATTGAACATTTTTTTTTTATATTATAATTCATACCACATGTAATTAAACTAGAAGAAGCCTTTTTTCGGTAGAGTATCTTTGATAAAAAAAAAATTAAATTTTTTTTTTTACGATAAAGCTTTGTTTACCACTAGATAGTGACTCTTTTTGAGAATAATTTTGAATTTAAAAAAAAAACATTGAACATTTTTTTTTTATATTATAATTAATACCACATGTAATTAAACTAGAAGAAGCCTCTTTTTGGTAGAGTATCTTTGATAAAACAAAAATTTAATTTTTTTTTTTACGATAAAGCTTTGTTTACCAATAGATAGTGACTCTTTTTGAGAATAATTTTGAATTTTTAAAAAAAACATTGAACATTTTTTTTTTTATATTATAATTAATACCACATGTAACTAAACTAGAAGAAGCCTCTTTTTGGTAGAGTATCTTTGATAAAAAAAAAAATTTTTTTTTTTTTTACGATAAAGCTTTGTTTACCAATAGATAGTGACTCTTTTTGAGAATAATTTTGAATTTTAAAAAAAAACATTGAACATTTTTTTTTATATTATAATTATTACCACATGTAATTAAACTAGAAAAAGCCTCTTTTTGGTAGAGTATCTTTGATAAAAAAAAAAATTTAATTTTTTTTTTTTACGATAAAGCTTTGTTTACCAATAGATAGTGACTCTTTTTGAGAATAATTTTGAATTTAAAAAAAAACATAAAACATTTTTTTTTTATATTATAATTAATACCACATGTAATTAAACTAGAAGAAGCCTCTTTTTGGTAGAGTATCTTTGATAAAAAAAAAATTTAATTTTTTTTTTTACGATAAAGCTTTGTTTACCAATAGATAGTGACTCTTTTTGAGAATAATTTTGAATTTTTAAAAAAAACATTGAACATTTTTTTTTTATATTATAATTAATACCACATGTAACTAAACTAGAAGAAGCCTCTTTTTGGTAGAGTTTCTTTGATAAAAAAAAAATTAATTTTTTTTTCACGATAAAGCTTTGTTTACCAATAGATAGTGACTCTTTTTGAGAATAATTTTGAATTTAAAAAAAAAAAATTGAACATTTTTTTTTTATATTATAATTAATACCACATGTAATTAAACTAGAAGAAGCCTCTTTTTGGTAGAGTATCTTTGATAAAACAAAAATTTAATTTTTTTTTTTTTACGATAAAGCTTTGTTTACCAATAGATAGTGACACTTTTTGAGAATAATTTTGAATTTAAAAAAAAAACATTGAACATTTTTTTTTTATATTATAATTAATACCACATGTAACTAAACTAGAAGAAGCCTCTTTTTGGTAGAGTATCTTTGATAAAAAAAAAATTAATTTTTTTTTTTACGATAAAGCTTTGTTTACCAATAGATAGTGACTCTTTTTGAGAATAATTTTGAATTTAAAAAAAAAACATTGAACATTTTTTTTTTATATTATAATTATTACCACATGTAATTAAACTAGAAAAAGCCTCTTTTCGGTAGAGTATCTTTGATAAAAAAAAAATTTAATTTTTTTTTTTTACGATAAAGCTTTGTTTACCAATAGATAGTGACTCTTTTTGAGAATAATTTTGAATTTAAAAAAAAAACATTGAACATTTTTTTTTTATATTATAATTCATACCACATGTAATTAAACTAGAAGAAGCCTCTTTTCGGTAGAGTATCTTTGATAAAAAAAAAATTAAATTTTTTTTTTTTACGATAAAGCTTTGTTTACCACTAGATAGTGACTCTTTTTGAGAATAATTTTGAATTTTAAAAAAAAACATTGAACATTTTTTTTTTATATTATAATTAATACGACATGTAATTAAACTAGAAGAAGCCTCTTTTTGGTAGAGCATCTTTGATAAAACAAAAATTTAATTTTTTTTTTTTACGATAAAGCTTTGTTTACCAATAGATAGTGACTCTTTTTGAGAATAATTTTGAATTTTTAAAAAAAACATTGAACATTTTTTTTTTTATATTATAATTAATACCACATGTAACTAAACTAGAAGAAGCCTCTTTTTGGTAGAGTATCTTTGATAAAAAAAAAATTAATTTTTTTTTTTTACGATAAAGCTTTGTTTACCAATAGATAGTGACTCTTTTTGAGAATAATTTTGAATTTTAAAAAAAAAAATTGAACATTTTTTTTTATATTATAATTATTACCACATGTAATTAAACTAGAAAAAGCCTCTTTTTGGTAGAGTATCTTTGATAAAAAAAAAATTTAATTTTTTTTTTTTACGATAAAGCTTTGTTTACCAATAGATAGTGACTCTTTTTGAGAATAATTTTGAATTTAAAAAAAAACATAAAACATTTTTTTTTTATATTATAATTAATACCACATGTAATTAAACTAGAAGAAGCCTCTTTTTGGTAGAGTATCTTTGATAAAAAAAAAATTTAATTTTTTTTTTTTTACGATAAAGCTTTGTTTACCAATAGATAGTGACTCTTTTTGAGAATAATTTTGAATTTTTATAAAAAACATTGAACATTTTTTTTTTATATTATAATTAATACCACATGTAACTAAACTAGAAGAAGCCTCTTTTTGGTAGAGTTTCTTTGATAAAAAAAAAATTAATTTTTTTTTCACGATAAAGCTTTGTTTACCAATAGATAGTGACTCTTTTTGAGAATAATTTTGAATTTAAAAAAAAAAAATTGAACATTTTTTTTTTATATTATAATTAATACCACATGTAATTAAACTAGAAGAAGCCTCTTTTTGGTAGAGTATCTTTGATAAAACAAAAATTTAATTTTTTTTTTTTACGATAAAGCTTTGTTTACCAATAGATAGTGACTCTTTTTGAGAATAATTTTGAATTTTAAAAAAAAACATAAAACATTTTTTTTTTATATTATAATTAATACCACTTGTAATTAAACTAGAAGAAGCCTCTTTTTGGTAGAGTATCTTTGATAAAAAAAAAAATTAATTTTTTTTTTTACGATAAAGCTTTGTTTGCAATAGATAGTGACCCTTTTTGAGAATAATTTTGAATTTTAAAAAAAAACATTGAACATTTTTTTTTTATATTATAATTAATACCACATGTAACTAAACTAGAAGAAGCCTCTTTTTGGTAGAGTTTCTTTGATAAAAAAAAAATTAATTTTTTTTTTACGATAAAGCTTTGTTTACCAATAGATAGTGACTCTTTTTGAGAATAATTTTGAATTTTAAAAAAAACCATTGAACATTTTTTTTTTTTATATTATAATTAATACCACATGTAATTAAACTAGAAGAAGCCTCTTTTTGGTAGAGTATCTTTGATAAAACAAAAATTTAATTTTTTTTTTTTTACGATAAAGCTTTGTTTACCAATAGATAGTGACACTTTTTGAGAATAATTTTGAATTTTCAAAAAAAAACATTGAACATTTTGTTTTTATATTATAATTAATACCACATGTAACTAAACTAGAAGAAGCCTCTTTTTGGTAGAGTATCTTTGATAAAAAAAAAATTAATTTTTTTTTTTACGATAAAGCTTTGTTTACCAATAGATAGTGACTCTTTTTGAGAATAATTTTGAATTTAAAAAAAAAACATTGAACATTTTTTTTTTATATTATAATTATTACCACATGTAATTAAACTAGAAAAAGCCTCTTTTCGGTAGAGTATCTTTGATAAAAAAAAAATTTAATTTTTTTTTTTTACGATAAAGCTTTGTTTACCAATAGATAGTGACTCTTTTTGAGAATAATTTTGAATTTTAAAAAAAAACATTGAACATTTTTTTTTTATATTATAATTAATACCACATGTAATTAAACTAGAAGAAGCCTCTTTTTGGTAGAGTATCTTTGATAAAAAAAAAATTTAATTTTTTTTTTCACGATAAAGCTTTGTTTACCAATAGATAGTGACTCTTTTTGAGAATAATTTTGAATTTTAAAAAAAAACATTGAACATTGAATAATTAATTAATTTATTTATTGATTTGTAAGCTACAATGTTTTAATTTAGTTATTAGTTAATTTATTTTTTAATCTTTAAATTCTTACAATTCTTAGATACAGAATTGTATGGTCATTGGAAAAAATATGAGAATATTGAAAAGTTGCAGATCGGTATAGAAAGCTATAGCACTAACTTGTTTATTACTTCAAGCAGTTTTTTGTTTTTTGATGGACTATCGTCCATCAAAAATTATTTATTAAATAATTAATTTATTTATTTATGTAATTTTGAAAATATTAAGACTATGAAGACTGGTTAAGAAAGCTTAAGCAACAACTCGTTTATTACTTTAAGCGGTTTTTTGTTTTTTGATGGACTATCGTCCATCAAAAATTATTTATTAAATAATTAATTTATTTATTTATTTAATTTTGAAAATATTAAGATGTTGAAAATTGGACTATCGTCCATTAAAAATTATTTATTTATCAATTAAATTATTATTTTTTTAATTTGTAAGCAAAAAGTTTAAAATCTTTTTAAAAACAATTTATAGACAACAAAAGAGCTGTCGATTAAGATATCAAACTTTTGAATCGGTTGATAATCTTTGCCGTTTATTCAACTTTATATGAGCTTCAAAGTAGTTTATAATAAATGTATCCATACCGAAAAACTATTTTTTTTAACCAAATGTTATAATTTTCATAATCAATATTTATGCGTAGTAGCATGGCTTTTGATTAAGATATCAAACTTTTAAATCGGTCAGTAACTTTGACTTTTATGGACTATCGTCCATCAAAAAATAATTTATTTATCAATTAAATTATTTTTTTTTAATTTATAAGCAAAAAGTTTAAAATCTTTTTTAATACAATTTATTGACAACAAAAGAGCTGTCGATTAAGATATCAAACTTAAAAATCGGTTGATAATCTTTGCCGTTTATTCAACTTTATATGAGCTTCAAAGTAGTTTATAATAAATGTATCCTTACCGAAAAACTATTTTTTTAAACCAAATGTTATAATTTTCATAATCAATATTTATGCGTAGTAGCATGGCTTTTGATTAAGATATCAAAGTTTTGAATCGGTCAGTAACTTTTACTTTTATGGACTATCGTCCATCAAAAAATAATTTATTTATCAATTAAATTATTTTTTTTTAATTTATAAGCAAAAAGTTTAAAATCTTTTTTAATACAATTTATTGACAACAAAAGAGCTGTCGATTAAGATATCAATCTTAAAAATCGGTTGATAATCTTTGCCGTTTATTCAACTTTATATGAGCTTCAAAGTAGTTTATAATAAATGAATCCCTACCGAAAAACTATTTTTTTAAACCAAATGTTATAATTTTCATAATCAATATTTATGCGTAGTAGCATTACTTTTGATTAAGATATCAAAGTTTTGAATCGGTCAGTATAAATATTTATCAATTAATTTATTTTTTTTAATTTGTAAGCAAAAAGTTTAAAATCTTTTTTAATACAATTTATAGACAACAAAAGAGCTGTCGATTAAGATATCAAACTTAAACATCGGTTGATAATCTTTGCCGTTTATTCAACTTTATATGAGCTTCAAAGTAGTTTATAATAAATGTATCCATATCGAAAAACTATTTTTTTAAACTAAATGTTATAATTTTTATAATCAATATTTATGCGTAGTAGCATGGCTTTTGATTAAGATATCAAACTTTTGAATCGGTCAGTAACTTTGACTTTTATGGACTATCGTCCATCAAAAAATAATTTATTTATCAATTAAATTATTTTTTTTTAATTTATAAGCAAAAAGTTTAAAATCTTTTTTAATACAATTTATAGACAACAAAAGAGCTGTCGATTAAGATATCAAACTTAAAAATCGGTTGATAATCTTTGCCGTTTATTCAACTTTATATGAGCTTCAAAGTAGTTTATAATAAATGTATCCTTACCGAAAAACTATTTTTTTAAACCAAATGTTATAATTTTCATAATCAATATTTATGCGTAGTAGCATGGCTTTTGATTAAGATATCAAAATTTTGAATCGGTCAGTAACGTTTACTTTTATGGACTATCGTCCATCAAAAAATAATTTATTTATCAATTAAATTATTTTTTTTAATTTATAAGCAAAAAAATTAAAATCTTTTTTAATACAATTTATAGACAACAAAAGAGCTGTCGATTAAGATATCAAACTTAAAAATCGGTTGATAATCTTTGCCGTTTATTCAACTTTATATGAGCTTCAAAGTAGTTTATAATAAATGTATCCATACCGAAAAACTATTTTTTTAAACAAAATGTTATAATTTTCATAATTAATATTTATGCGTAGTAGCATGGCTTTTGATTGAGATATCAAACTTTTGAATCGGTCAGTAACTTTTACTTTTATGGACTATCGTCCATCAAAAAATAATTTATTTATCAATTAAATTATTTTTTTTTAATTTATAAGCAAAAAAATTAAAATCTTTTTTAATACAATTTATAGACAACAAAAGAGCTGTCGATTAAGATATCAAACTTAAAAATCGGTTGATAATCTTTGCCGTTTATTCAACTTTATATGAGCTTCAAAGTAGTTTATAATAAATGTATCCTTACCGAAAAACTATTTTTTTAAACCAAATGTTATAATTTTCATAATCAATATTTATGCGTAGTAGCATGGCTTTTGATTAAGATATCAAAGTTTTGAATCGGTCAGTAACTTTTACTTTTATGGACTATCGTCCATCAAAAAATAATTTATTTATCAATTAAATTATTTTTTTTTAATTTATAAGCAAAAAAATTAAAATCTTTTTTAATACAATTTATAGACAACAAAAGAGCTGTCGATTAAGATATCAAACTTAAAAATCGGTTGATAATCTTTGCCGTTTATTCAACTTTATATGAGCTTCAAAGTAGTTTATAATAAATGTATCCATACCGAAAAACTATTTTTTTAAACCAAATGTTATAATTTTCATAATCAATATTTATGCGTAGTAGCATGGCTTTTGATTAAGATATCAAACTTTTGAATCGGTCAATAACTTTGACTTTTATGGACTATCGTCCATCAAAAAATAATTTATTTATCAATTAAATTATTTTTTTTTAATTTATAAGCAAAAAGTTTAAAATCTTTTTTAATACAATTTATTGACAACAAAAGAGCTGTCGATTAAGATATCAAACTTAAAAATCGGTTGATAATCTTTGCCGTTTATTCAACTTTATATGAGCTTCAAAGTAGTTTATAATAAATGTATCCTTACCGAAGAACTATTTTTTTAAACCAAATGTTATAATTTTCATAATCAATATTTATGCGTAGTAGCATGGCTTTTGATTAAGATATCAAACTTTTGAATCGGTCAGTAACTTTTACTTTTATGGACTATCGTCCATCAAAAAATAATTTATTTATCAATTAAATTTTTTTTTTTTAATTTATAAGCAAAAATCTTAAAATCTTTTTTAATACAATTTATAGACAACAAAAGAGCTGTCGATTAAGATATCAAACTTAAAAATCGGTTGATAATCTTTGCCGTTTATTCAACTTTATATGAGCTTCAAAGTAGTTTATAATAAATGTATCCTTACCGAAAAACTATTTTTTTAAACCAAATGTTATAATTTTCATAATCAATATTTATGCGTAGTAGCATGGCTTTTGATTAAGATATCAAAGTTTTGAATCGGTCAGTAACTTTTACTTTTATGGACTATCGTCCATCAAAAAATAATTTATTTATCAATTAAATTATTTTTTTTTAATTTATAAGCAAAAATCTTAAAATCTTTTTTAATACAATTTATAGACAACAAAAGAGCTGTCGATTAAGATATAAAACTTAAAAATCGGTTGATAATCTTTGCCGTTTATTCAACTTTATATGAGCTTCAAAGTAGTTTATAATAAATGTATCCATACCGAAAAACTATTTTTTTAAACAAAATGTTATAATTTTCATAATCAATATTTATGCGTAGTAGCATGGCTTTTGATTGAGATATCAAACTTTTGAATCGGTCAGTAACTTTTATAGGGTTAGACAAAAAATTGCTGCGGTTAGACAAAAAATATAAATGAATTAGTTTAGATTATAATTAAATTGTTAAATATATAATAAAATTAAATTTATTAGGTGAAATTTTAAATTTAGTAAATTATATTATTAATTTGTTGAAATTATGAAATTTTAACAATAAACTAGGATTAGATACCCTATTATCGTCCATCAAAAATTATTTATTAAATAATTAATTTATTTATTTATTTAATTTTGAAAATATTAAGACAATGAAGACTGGTTAAGAAAGCTTAAGCAACAACTCGTTTATTACTTTAAGCGGTTTTTTGTTTTTTGATGGACTATCGTCCATCAAAAATTATTTATTAAATAATTAATTTATTTATTTATTTAATTTTGAAAATATTAAGATGTTGAAAATTGGACTATCGTCCATCAAAAATTATTTATTTATCAATTAAACTATTTTTTTTTTAATTTGTAAGCAAAAAGTTTAAAATCTTTTTTAAAAAAATTTATAGACAACAAAAGAGCTGTCGATTAAGATATCAAACTTAAACATCGGTTGATAATCTTTGCCGTTTATTCAACTTTATATGAGCTTCAAAGTAGTTTATAATAAATGTATCCATATCGAAAAACTATTTTTTTAAACTAAATGTTATAATTTTTATAATCAATATTTATGCGTAGTAGCATGGCTTTTGATTAAGATATCAAACTTTTGAATCGGTCAGTAACTTTGACTTTTATGGACTATCGTCCATCAAAAAATAATTTATTTATCAATTAAATTATTTTTTTTTAATTTATAAGCAAAAAAATTAAAATCTTTTTTAATACAATTTATAGACAACAAAAGAGCTGTCGATTAAGATATCAAACTTAAAAATCGGTTGATAATCTTTGCCGTTTATTCAACTTTATATGAGCTTCAAAGTAGTTTATAATAAATGTATCCATACCGAAAAACTATTTTTTTAAACCAAATGTTATAATTTTCATAATCAATATTTATGCGTAGTAGCATGGCTTTTGATTAAGATATCAAACTTTTGAATCGGTCAATAACTTTGACTTTTATGGACTATCGTCCATCAAAAAATAATTTATTTATCAATTAAATTATTTTTTTTTAATTTATAAGCAAAAATCTTAAAATCTTTTTTAAAAAAATTTATAGACAACAAAAGAGCTGTCGATTAAGATATCAAACTTTTGAATCGGTCAGTAACTTTGACTTTTATGGACTATCGTCCATCAAAAAATAATTTATTTATCAATTAAATTATTTTTTTTTAATTTATAAGCAAAAAAATTAAAATCTTTTTTAATACAATTTATAGACAACAAAAGAGCTGTCGATTAAGATATCAAACTTAAAAATCGGTTGATAATCTTTGCCGTTTATTCAACTTCATATGAGCTTCAAAGTAGTTTATAATAAATGTATCCTTACCGAAAAACTATTTTTTTAAACCAAATGTTATAATTTTCATAATCAATATTTATGCGTAGTAGCATGGCTTTTGATTAAGATATCAAAGTTTTGAATCGGTCAGTAACTTTTACTTTTATGGACTATCGTCCATCAAAAAATAATTTATTTATCAATTAAATTATTTTTTGTTAATTTATAAGCAAAAAAATTAAAATCTTTTTTAATACAATTTATAGACAACAAAAGAGCTGTCGATTAAGATATCAAACTTAAAAATCGGTTGATAATCTTTGCCGTTTATTCAACTTTATATGAGCTTCAAAGTAGTTTATAATAAATGTATCCATACCGAAAAACTATTTTTTTAAACAAAATGTTATAATTTTCATAATTAATATTTATGCGTAGTAGCATGGCTTTTGATTGAGATATCAAACTTTTGAATCGGTCAGTAACTTTTACTTTTATGGACTATCGTCCATCAAAAAATAATTTATTTATCAATTAAATTATTTTTTTTTAATTTAAAAGCAAAAAAATTAAAATCTTTTTTAATACAATTTATAGACAACAAAAGAGCTGTCGATTAAGATATCAAACTTAAAAATCGGTTGATAATCTTTGCCGTTTATTCAACTTTATATGAGCTTCAAAGTAGTTTATAATAAATGTATCCATACCGAAAAACTATTTTTTTAAACAAAATGTTATAATTTTCATAATTAATATTTATGCGTAGTAGCATGGCTTTTGATTGAGATATCAAACTTTTGAATCGGTCAGTAACTTTTACTTTTATGGACTATCGTCCATCAAAAAATAATTTATTTATCAATTAAATTTTTTTTTTTTAATTTATAAGCAAAAAAATTAAAATCTTTTTTAATACAATTTATAGACAACAAAAGAGCTGTCGATTAAGATATCAAACTTTTGAATCGGTTGATAATCTTTGCCGTTTATTCAACTTTATATGAGCTTCAAAGTAGTTTATAATAAATGTATCCATACCGAAAAACTATTTTTTTAAACCAAATGTTATAATTTTCATAATCAATATTTATGCGTAGTAGCATGGCTTTTGATTAAGATATCAAACTTTTGAATCGGTCAATAACTTTGACTTTTATGGACTATCGTCCATCAAAAAATAATTTATTTATCAATTAAATTATTTTTTTTTAATTTATAAGCAAAAAGTTTAAAATCTTTTTTAATACAATTTATTGACAACAAAAGAGCTGTCGATTAAGATATCAAACTTAAAAATCGGTTGATAATCTTTGTCGTTTATTCAACTTTATATGAGCTTCAAAGTAGTTTATAATAAATGTATCCTTACCGAAAAACTATTTTTTTAAACCAAATGTTATAATTTTCATAATCAATATTTATGCGTAGTAGCATGGCTTTTGATTAAGATATCAAAGTTTTGAATCGGTCAGTAACTTTTACTTTTATGGACTATCGTCCATCAAAAAATAATTTATTTATCAATTAAATTATTTTTTTTTAATTTATAAGCAAAAATCTTAAAATCTTTTTTAATACAATTTATAGACAACAAAAGAGCTGTCGATTAAGATATCAAACTTAAAAATCGGTTGATAATCTTTGCCGTTTATTCAACTTTATATGAGCTTCAAAGTAGTTTATAATAAATGTATCCATACCGAAAAACTATTTTTTTAAACAAAATGTTATAATTTTCATAATTAATATTTATGCGTAGTAGCATGGCTTTTGATTGAGATATCAAACTTTTGAATCGGTCAGTAACTTTTACTTTTATGGACTATCGTCCATCAAAAAATAATTTATTTATAAATTAAATTATTTTTTTTTAATTTATAAGCAAAAAAATTAAAATCTTTTTTAATACAATTTATTGACAACAAAAGAGCTGTCGATTAAGATATCAAACTTAAAAATCGGTTGATAATCTTTGCCGTTTATTCAACTTTATATGAGCTTCAAAGTAGTTTATAATAAATGTATCCTTACCGAAAAACTATTTTTTTAAAACAAATGTTATAATTTTCATAATCAATATTTATGCGTAGTAGCATGGCTTTTGATTAAGATATCAAAGTTTTGAATCGGTCAGTAACTTTTACTTTTATGGACTATCGTCCATCAAAAAATAATTTATTTATCAATTAAATTATTTTTTTTTAATTTATAAGCAAAAATCTTAAAATCTTTTTTAATACAATTTATAGACAACAAAAGAGCTGTCGATTAAGATATAAAACTTAAAAATCGGTTGATAATCTTTGCCGTTTATTCAACTTTATATAAGCTTTTAAATTAAAATCTTTTTAAATCTTTTAAAAAGCTTGTAACTAAATTACCACATGTAATTAAACTAGAAAAAGCCTCTTTTTGGTAGAGTATCTTTGATAAAAAAAAAAATTAATTTTTTTTTTTACGATAAAGCTTTGTTTACCAATAGATAGTGACTCTTTTTGAGAATAATTTTGAATTTTAAAAAAAAACATTGAACATTTTTTTTTATATTATAATTATTACCACATGTAATTAAACTAGAAAAAGCCTCTTTTTGGTAGAGTATCTTTGATAAAAAAAAAATTTAATTTTTTTTTTTTACGATAAAGCTTTGTTTACCAATAGATAGTGACTCTTTTTGAGAATAATTTTGAATTTTAAAAAAAACATTGAACATTTTTTTTTTATATTATAATTAATACCACATGTAATTAAACTAGAAGAAGCCTCTTTTTGGTAGAGTATCTTTGATAAAAAAAAAATTTAATTTTTTTTTTTACGATAAAGCTTTGTTTACCAATAGATAGTGACTCTTTTTGAGAATAATTTTGAATTTAAAAAAAAAACATTGAACATTTTTTTTTTATATTATAATTATTACCACATGTAATTAAACTAGAAAAAGCCTCTTTTCGGTAGAGTATCTTTGATAAAAAAAAAATTTAATTTTTTTTTTTACGATAAAGCTTTGTTTACCAATAGATAGTGACTCTTTTTGAGAATAATTTTGAATTTTAAAAAAAAACATTGAACATTTTTTTTTTATATTATAATTAATACCACATGTAATTAAACTAGAAGAAGCCTCTTTTTGGTAGAGTATCTTTGATAAAAAAAAAATTTAATTTTTTTTTTTCACGATAAAGCTTTGTTTACCAATAGATAGTGACTCTTTTTGAGAATAATTTTGAATTTTAAAAAAAAAACATTGAACATTTTTTTTTTATATTATAATTAATACCACATGTAATTAAACTAGAAGAAGCCTCTTTTCGGTAGAGTATCTTTGATAAAAAAAAAATTAAATTTTTTTTTTTTACTATAAAGCTTTGTTTACCACTAGATAGTGACTCTTTTTGAGAATAATTTTGAATTTAAAAAAAAAACATGGAACATTTTATTTTTAATCAATTTATAGACAACAAAAGAGCTGTCGATTAAGATATCAAACTTAAAAATCGGTTGATAATCTTTGCCGTTTATTCAACTTTATATGAGCTTCAAAGTAGTTTATAATAAATGTATCCATACCGAAAAACTATTTTTTTTAACCAAATGTTATAATTTTCATAATCAATATTTATGCGTAGTAGCATGGCTTTTGATTAAGATATCAAACTTTTAAATCGGTCAGTAACTTTAACTTTTATGGACTATCGTCCATCAAAAAATAATTTATTTATCAATTAAATTATTTTTTTTTAATTTATAAGCAAAAATCTTAAAATCTTTTTTAATACAATTTATAGACAACAAAAGAGCTGTCGATTAAGATATCAAACTTAAAAATCGGTTGATAATCTTTGCCGTTTATTCAACTTTATATGAGCTTCAAAGTAGTTTATAATAAATGTATCCATACCGAAAAATTATTTTTTAAAACCAAATGTTATAATTTTTATAATCAATATTTATGCGTAGTAGCATGGCTTTTGATTGAGATATCAAACTTTTGAATCGGTCAGTAACTTTGACTTTTATGGACTATCGTCCATCAAAAAATAATTTATTTATCAATTAAATTATTTTTTTTTAATTTATAAGCAAAAAGTTAAAAATCTTTTTTAATACAATTTATAGACAACAAAAGAGCTGTCGATTAAGATATCAAACTTAAAAATCGGTTGATAATCTTTGCCGTTTATTCAACTTTATATGAGCTTCAAAGTAGTTTATAATAAATGTATCCATACCGAAAAACTATTTTTTTAACCAAATGTTATAATTTTCATAATCAATATTTATGCGTAGTAGCATGGCTTTTGATTAAGATATATTTTAAGATATTGATTAAGATTTTTGAAAAATGTTCAATGTTTTTTTTAAAAATTCAAAATTATTTTCAAAAAGAGTCACTATCTATTGGTAAACAAAGCTTTATCGTAAATGTTATAATTTTATTCGACTAAATATGCAACTACGCATAAATATTGATTTTAATAAATGTATCCATACCGAAAAACTATTTTTTTAAACCAAAATTATATATTAAACCAAAATTATATAAACTATTTTTTTAAACCAAAATTTATTATAAACTACTTTGAAGCTCATATAAAGTTGAATAAACGGCAAAGATTATCAACCGATTTTTAAGTTTGATATCTTAATCGACAGCTCTTTTGTTGCCTATAAATTGTATTAAAAAAGATTTTAAACTTTTTGCTTATAAATTAAAAAAAAATAATTTAATTTATAAATAAATTATTTTTTGATGGACGATAGTCCATAAAAGTCAAAGTTACTGACTGATTCAAAAGTTTGATATCTCAATCAAAAGCCATGCTACTACGCATTTATATTGATTATAAAAATTATAACATTTGGTTTTAAAAAATAATTTTTCGGTATGGATACATTTATTATAAACTACTTTGAAGCTCATATAAAGTTGAATAAACGGCAAAGATTATCAACCGATATTTAAGTTTGATATCTTAATCGACAGCTCTTTTGTTGTCTATAAATTGTATTAAAAAAGATTTTAATTTTTTTGCTTATAAATTAAAAAAAAATAATTTAATTGATAAATAAATTATTTTTTGATGGACGATAGTCCATAAAAGTCAAAGTTATGGACCGATTCAAAAGTTTGATATCTTAATCAAAAGCCATGCTACTACGCATAAATATTAATTATGAAAATTATAACATTTGGTTTAAAAAAATAGTTTTTCGGTATGGATACATTTATTATAAACTACTTTGAAGCTCATATAAAGTTGATTAAACGGCAAAGATTATCAACCGATTTTTAAGTTTGATATCTTAATCGACAGCTCTTTTGTTGTCTATAAATTGTATTAAAATAGATTTTAATTTTTTTGCTTATAAATTAAAAAAAAATAATTTAATTGATAAATAAATTATTTTTTGATGGACGATAGTCCATAAAAGTCAAAGTTACTGACCGATTCAAAAGTTTGATATCTTAATCAAAAGCCATGCTACTACGCATAAAAATTGATTATAAAATTATAACATTTAGTTTAAAAAAATAGTTTTTCGATATGGATACATTTATTATAAACTACTTTGAAGCTCATATAAAGTTGAATAAACGGCAAAGATTATCAACCGATGTTTAAGTTTGATATCTTAATCGACAGCTCTTTTGTTGTCTATAAATTGTATTAAAAAAGATTTTAATTTTTTTGCTTATAAATTAAAAAAAAATAATTTAATTGATAAATAAATTATTTTTTGATGGACGATAGTCCATAAAAGTCAAAGTTATTGACCGATTCAAAAGTTTGATATCTTAATCAAAAGCCATGCTACTACGCATAAATATTGATTATGAAAATTATAACATTTGGTTTAAAAAAATAGTTTTTCGGTATGGATACATTTATTATAAACAACTTTGAAGCTCATATAAAGTTGAATAAACGGCAAAGATTATCAACCGATTTTTAAGTTTGATATCTTAATCGACAGCTCTTTTGTTGTCTATAAATTGTATTAAAAAAGATTTTAAACTTTTTGCTTATAAATTAAAAAAAAATAATTTAATTGATAAATAAATTATTTTTTGATGGACGATAGTCCATAAAAGTAAAAGTTACTGACCGATTCAAAAGTTTGATATCTCAATCAAAAGCCATGCTACTACGCATGAATATTAATTATGAAAATTATAACATTTGGTTAAAAAAAATAGTTTTTCGGTATGGATACATTTATTATAAACTACTTTGAAGCTCATATAAAGTTGAATAAACGGCAAAGATTATCAACCGATTTTTAAGTTTGATATCTTAATCGACAGCTCTTTTGTTGTCTATAAATTGTATTAAAAAATATTTTAAGATTTTTGCTTATAAATTAAAAAAAAATAATTTAATTGATAAATAAATTATTTTTTGATGGACGATAGTCCATAAAAGTAAAAGTTACTGACCGATTCAAAACTTTGATATCTTAATCAAAAGCCATGCTACTACGCATAAATATTGATTATGAAAATTATAACATTTGGTTTAAAAAAATAGTTTTTCGGTAAGGATACATTTATTATAAACTACTTTGAAGCTCATATAAAGTTGAATAAACGGCAAAGATTATCAACCGATTTTTAAGTTTGATATCTTAATCGACAGCTCTTTTGTTGTCTATAAATTGTATTAAAAAAGATTTTAATTTTTTTGCTTATAAATTAAAAAAAAATAATTTAATTGATAAATAAATTATTTTTTGATGGACGATAGTCCATAAAAGTCAAAGTTATTGACCGATTCAAAAGTTTGATATCTTAATCAAAAGCCATGCTACTACGCATAAATATTGATTATGAAAATTATAACATTTGGTTTAAAAAAATAGTTTTTCGGTATGGATACATTTATTATAAACTACTTTGAAGCTCATATAAAGTTGAATAAACGGCAAAGATTATCAACCGATTTTTAAGTTTGATATCTTAATCGACAGCTCTTTTGTTGTCTATAAATTGTATTAAAAAAGATATTAAACTTTTTGCTTATAAATTAAAAAAAAATAATTTAATTGATAAATAAATTATTTTTTGATGGACGATAGTCCATAAAAGTAAAAGTTACTGACCGATTCAAAAGTTTGATATCTCAATCAAAAGCCATGCTACTACGCATGAATATTAATTATGAAAATTATAACATTTGGTTAAAAAAAATAGTTTTTCGGTATGGATACATTTATTATAAACTACTTTGAAGCTCATATAAAGTTGAATAAACGGCAAAGATTATCAACCGATTTTTAAGTTTGATATCTTAATCGACAGCTCTTTTGTTGTCTATAAATTGTATTAAAAAAGATTTTAAACTTTTTGCTTATAAATTAAAAAAAAATAATTTAATTGATAAATAAATTATTTTTTGATGGACGATAGTCCATAAAAGTCAAAGTTACTGACCGATTCAAAAGTTTGATATCTCAATCAAAAGCCATGCTGCTACGCATAAATATTGATTATAAAAATTATAACATTTGGTTTTAAAAAATAATTTTTCGGTATGGATAGATTTATTATAAACTACTTTGAAGCTCATATAAAGTTGAATAAACGGCAAAGATTATCAACCGATATTTAAGTTTGATATCTTAATCGACAGCCCTTTTGTTGTCTATAAATTGTATTAAAAAAGATTTTAAGATTTTTGCTTATAAATTAAAAAAAAATAATTTAATTGATAAATAAATTATTTTTTGATGGACGATAGTCCATAAAAGTCAAAGTTATTGACCGATTCAAAAGTTTGATATCTTAATCAAAAGCCATGCTACTACGCATAAATATTGATTATGAAAATTATAACATTTGGTTAAAAAAAATAGTTTTTCGGTATGGATACATTTATTATAAACTACTTTGAAGCTCATATAAAGTTGAATAAACGGCAAAGATTATCAACCGATTTTTAAGTTTGATATCTTAATCGACAGCTCTTTTGTTGTCTATAAATTGTATTAAAAAAGATTTTAAACTTTTTGCTTATAAATTAAAAAAAAATAATTTAATTGATAAATAAATTATTTTTTGATGGACGATAGTCCATAAAAGTCAAAGTTACTGACCGATTCAAAAGTTTGATATCTCAATCAAAAGCCATGCTACTACGCAAAAATATTGATTATAAAAATTATAACCTTTGGTTTTAAAAAATAATTTTTCGGTATGGATACATTTATTATAAACTACTTTGAAGCTCATATAAAGTTGAATAAACGGCAAAGATTATCAACCGATATTTAAGTTTGATATCTTAATCGACAGCTCTTTTGTTGTCTATAAATTGTATTAAAAAAGATTTTAATTTTTTTGCTTATAAATTTAAAAAAAATAATTTAATTGATAAATAAATTATTTTTTGATGGACGATAGTCCATAAAAGTCAAAGTTATTGACCGATTCAAAAGTTTGATATCTTAATCAAAAGCCATGCTACTACGCATAAATATTGATTATGAAAATTATAACATTTGGTTTAAAAAAATAGTTTTTCGGTATGGATACATTTATTATAAACTACTTTGAAGCTCATATAGAGTTGAATAAACGGCAAAGATTATCAACCGATTTTTAAGTTTGATATCTTAATCGACAGCTCTTTTGTTGTCTATAAATTGTATTAAAAAAGATTTTAATTTTTTTGCTTATAAATTAAAAAAAAATAATTTAATTGATAAATAAATTATTTTTTGATGGACGATAGTCCATAAAAGTCAAAGTTACTGACCGATTCAAAAGTTTGATATCTTAATCAAAAGCCATGCTACTACGCATAAATATTGATTATAAAAATTATAACATTTAGTTTAAAAAAATAGTTTTTCGATATGGATACATTTATTATAAACTACTTTGAAGCTCATATAAAGTTGAATAAACGGCAAAGATTATCAACCGATTTTTAAGTTTGATATCTTAATCGACAGCTCTTTTGTTGTCTATAAATTGTATTAAAAATAATTTTAAGATTTTTGCTTATAAATTAAAAAAAAATAATTTAATTGATAAATAAATTATTTTTTGATGGACGATAGTCCATAAAAGTCAAAGTTACTGACCGATTCAAAACTTTGATATCTTAATCAAAAGCCATGCTACTACGCATAAATATTGATTATAAAAATTATAACATTTGGTTTAAAAAAAATAGTTTTTCGGTATGGATACATTTATTATAAACTACTTTGAAGCTCATATAAAGTTGAATAAACGGCAAAGATTATCAACCGATTTTTAAGTTTGATATCTTAATCGACAGCTCTTTTGTTGTCTATAAATTGTATTAAAAAGATTTTAATTTTTTTGCTTATAAATTAAAAAAAAAAAATTTAATTGATAAATAAATTATTTTTTGATACTGCTTTAAGCACTCTAATTTGTTCAAAGTAATTGTACTGTTCTAGACCAGCACTCGGTAAAGAGCACTAATGATATCTTTAAATAAATTATTTTTTGATGGACGATAGTCCATCAAAAAACAAAAAACTGCTTGAAGTAATAAACAAGTTAGTGCTATAGCTTTCTATACCGATCTGCAACTTCTCAATATTCTCATATTTTTTCCAATGACCATACAATTCTGTATCTTAGAATTGTAAGAATTTAAAGATTAAAAAATAAATTAACTAATAACTAAATTAAAACATTGTAGCTTACAAATCAATAAATAAATTAATTAATTATTCAATGTTCAATGTTTTTTTTTAAAATTCAAAATTATTCTCAAAAAGAGTCACTATCTATTGGTAAACAAAGCTTTATCGTGAAAAAAAAAATTAAATTTTTTTTTTATCAAAGATACTCTACCAAAAAGAGGCTTCTTCTAGTTTAATTACATGTGGTATTAATTATAATATAAAAAAAAAATGTTCAATGTTTTTTTTTAAAATTCAAAATTATTCTAAAAAAGAGTCACTATCTATTGGTAAACAAAGCTTTATCGTAAAAAAAAAAAATTAAATTTTTTTTTTATCAAAGATACTCTACCGAAAAGAGGCTTTTTCTAGTTTAATTACATGTGGTAATAATTATAATATAAAAAAAAAATGTTCAATGTTTTTTTTTTAAATTCAAAATAATTCTCAAAAAGAGTCACTATCTATTGGTAAACAAAGCTTTATCGTAAAAAAAAAAAATTAATTTTTTTTTTATCAAAGATACTCTACCAAAAAGAGGCTTCTTCTAGTTTAGTTACATGTGGTATTAATTATAATATAAAAAAAAAATGTTCAATGTTTTTTTTTAAAATTCAAAATTATTCTCAAAAAGTGTCACTATCTATTGGTAAACAAAGCTTTATCGTAAAAAAAAAAAAATTAAATTTTTGTTTTATCAAAGATACTCTACCAAAAAGAGGCTTCTTCTAGTTTAGTTACATGTGGTATTAATTATAATATAAAAAAAAAATGTTCAATTTTTTTTTTTAAAATTCAAAATTATTCTCAAAAAGAGTCACTATCTATTGGTAAACAAAGCTTTATCGTGAAAAAAAAATTAATTTTTTTTTTTATCAAAGAAACTCTACCAAAAAGAGGCTTCTTCTAGTTTAGTTACATGTGGTATTAATTATAATATAAAAAAAAAAATGTTCAATGTTTTTTTTTAAAATTCAAAATTATTCTCAAAAAGAGTCACTATCTATTGGTAAACAAAGCTTTATCGTAAAAAAAAAAAATTAAATTTTTTTTTTATCAAAGATACTCTACCAAAAAGAGGCTTCTTCTAGTTTAATTACATGTGGTATTAATTATAATATAAAAAAAAAATGTTTTATGTTTTTTTTTAAATTCAAAATTATTCTCAAAAAGAGTCACTATCTATTGGTAAACAAAGCTTTATCGTAAAAAAAAAAAATTAAATTTTTTTTTTATCAAAGATACTCTACCAAAAAGAGGCTTTTTCTAGTTTAATTACATGTGGTAATAATTATAATATAAAAAAAAATGTTCAATGTTTTTTTTTTAAATTCAAAATTATTCTCAAAAAGAGTCACTATCTATTGGTAAACAAAGCTTTATCGTAAAAAAAAAAATTAATTTTTTTTTTATTAAAGATACTCTACCAAAAAGAGGCTTCTTCTAGTTTAGTTACATGTGGTATTAATTATAATATAAAAAAAAAAATGTTCAATGTTTTTTTTAAAAATTCAAAATTATTCTCAAAAAGAGTCACTATCTATTGGTAAACAAAGCTTTATCGTAAAAAAAAAAAATTAAATTTTTGTTTTATCAAAGATACTCTACCAAAAAGAGGCTTCTTCTAGTTTAATTACATGTGGTATTAATTATAATATAAAAAAAAAATGTTCAATGTTTTTTTTTTAAATTCAAAATTATTCTCAAAAAGAGTCACTATCTAGTGGTAAACAAAGCTTTATCGAAAAAAAAAAAATTTAATTTTTTTTTTATCAAAGATACTCTACCGAAAAGAGGCTTCTTCTAGTTTAATTACATGTGGTATGAATTATAATATAAAAAAAAAAATGTTCAATGTTTTTTTTTTAAATTCAAAATTATTCTCAAAAAGAGTCACTATCTATTGGTAAACAAAGCTTTATGGTAAAAAAAAAATTATATTTTTTTTTTATCAAAGATACTTTACCAAAAAGAGGCTTCTTCTAGTTTAATTACATGTGGTATTAATTATAATATAAAAAAAAAATGTTCAATGTTTTTTTTTTAAATTCAAAATTATTCTCAAAAAGAGTCACTATCTATTGGTAAACAAAGCTTTATCGTAAAAAAAAAAATTAAATTTTTTTTTTATCAAAGATACTCTACCGAAAAGAGGCTTCTTCTAGTTTAATTACATGTGGTATTAATTATAATATAAAAAAAAAATTATAAAAAAGTACGGTCCCTTTTGTTTTTTGTGTCTCTCCCTTACTTGTAGAGAAGAAAAATTAAATAAAATAAAAAAAATAAAAATTTATAAATAAACAAAATTACCTTGGATTAGGCAATATAAGTTTAAAGAAAATATTTTTATTATTATTTGACCGTGTTAACGGAACAAATACATATCTATAATAATAAATGCTCATGTACTATTAGGTTGTTGTGAGAATTTCAATTTATTATGAAAACACAAAATTCAAAATCACAAATAAAATTAAAAACATGAATTTTGCGCCTTCAATATGAAATAA
>CAUVYK010000482.1:327500-432233 GCA_963556175.1 Tipula confusa
AGATTGGTTATGAAAGCTTAAACAACAACTCGTTTATTACTTTAAGCGGTTTTTTGTTTTTTGATGGACTATCGTCCATCAAAAATTATTTATTAAATAATTAATTTATTTATTTATTTAATTTTGAAAATATTAAGATGTTGAAAATTGGACTATCGTCCATCAAAAATTATTTATTTATCAATTAAACTATTTTTTTTTTAATTTGTAAGCAAAAAGTTTAAAATCTTTTTTAATACAATTTATAGACAACAAAAGAGCTGTCGATTAAGATATCAAACTTAAAAATCGGTTGATAATCTTTGCCGTTTATTCAACTTTATATGAGCTTCAAAGTAGTTTATAATAAATGTATCCTTACCGAAAAACTATTTTTTTAAACCAAATGTTATAATTTTCATAATCAATATTTATGCGTAGTAGCATGGCTTTTGATTAAGATATCAAAGTTTTAAATCGGTCAGTAACTTTTACTTTTATGGACTATCGTCCATCAAAAAATAATTTATTTATCAATTAAATTATTTTTTTTTAATTTATAAGCAAAAAAATTAAAATCTTTTTTAATACAATTTATAGACAACAAAAGAGCTGTCGATTAAGATATCAAACTTAAAAATCGGTTGATAATCTTTGCCGTTTATTCAACTTTATATGAGCTTCAAAGTAGTTTATAATAAATGTATCCATACCGAAAAACTATTTTTTTAAACCAAATGTTATAATTTTCATAATCAATATTTATGCGTAGTAGCATGGCTTTTGATTAAGATATCAAACTTTTGAATCGGTCAATAACTTTGACTTTTATGGACTATCGTCCATCAAAAAATAATTTATTTATCAATTAAATTATTTTTTTTTAATTTATAAGCAAAAAAATTAAAATATTTTTTAATACAATTTATAGACAACAAAAGAGCTGTCGATTAAGATATCAAACTTAAAAATCGGTTGATAATCTTTGCCGTTTATTCAACTTTATATGAGCTTCAAAGTAGTTTATAATAAATGTATCCATACCGAAAAACTATTTTTTTAAACCAAATGTTATAATTTTCATAATCAATATTTATGCGTAGTAGCATGGCTTTTGATTAAGATATCAAACTTTTAAATCGGTCAGTAACTTTGACTTTTATGGACTATCGTCCATCAAAAAATAATTTATTTATCAATTAAATTATTTTTTTTTAATTTATAAGCAAAAAGTTTAAAATCTTTTTTAATACAATTTATTGACAAGAAAAGAGCTGTCGATTAAGATATCAAACTTAAAAATCGGTTGATAATCTTTGCCGTTTATTCAACTTTATATGAGCTTCAAAGTAGTTTATAATAAATGTATCCATATCGAAAAACTATTTTTTTAAACTAAATGTTATAATTTTTATAATCAATATTTATGCGTAGTAGCATGGCTTTTGATTAAGATATCAAACTTTTGAATCGGTCAGTAACTTTTACTTTTATGGACTATCGTCCATCAAAAATTAATTTATTTATCAATTAAATTATTTTTTTTTAATTTATAAGCAAAAAAATTAAAATCTTTTTTAATACAATTTATAGACAACAAAAGAGCTGTCGATTAAGATATCAAACTTAAAAATCGGTTGATAATCTTTGCCGTTTATTCAACTTTATATGAGCTTCAAAGTAGTTTATAATAAATGTATCCATACCGAAAAACTATTTTTTTAAACCAAATGTTATAATTTTCATAATCAATATTTATGCGTAGTAGCATGGCTTTTGATTAAGATATCAAACTTTCGAATCGGTCAATAACTTTGACTTTTATGGACTATCGTCCATCAAAAAATAATTTATTTATCAATTAAATTATTTTTTTTTAATTTATAAGCAAAAAAATTAAAATCTTTTTTAATACAATTTATAGACAACAAAAGAGCTGTCGATTAAGATATCAAACTTAAAAATCGGTTGATAATCTTTGCCGTTTATTCAACTTTATATGAGCTTCAAAGTAGTTTATAATAAATGTATCCATACCGAAAAACTATTTTTTTTAACCAAATGTTATAATTTTCATAATCAATATTTATGCGTAGTAGCATGGCTTTTGATTAAGATATCAAACTTTTAAATCGGTCAGTAACTTTGACTTTTATGGACTATCGTCCATCAAAAAATAATTTATTTATCAATTAAATTATTTTTTTTTAATTTGTAAGCAAAAAGTTTAAAATCTTTTTTAATACAATTTATTGACAAGAAAAGAGCTGTCGATTAAGATATCAAACTTAAAAATCGGTTGATAATCTTTGCCGTTTATTCAACTTTATATGAGCTTCAAAGTAGTTTATAATAAATGTATCCATATCGAAAAACTATTTTTTTAAACTAAATGTTATAATTTTTATAATCAATATTTATGCGTAGTAGCATGGCTTTTGATTAAGATATCAAACTTTTGAATCGGTCAGTAACTTTGACTTTTATGGACTATCGTCCATCAAAAAATAATTTATTTATCAATTAAATTATTTTTTTTTAATTTATAAGCAAAAAAATTAAAATCTTTTTTAATACAATTTATAGACAACAAAAGAGCTGTCGATTAAGATATCAAACTTAAAAATCGGTTGATAATCTTTGCCGTTTATTCAACTTTATATGAGCTTCAAAGTAGTTTATAATAAATGTATCCATACCGAAAAACTATTTTTTTAAACCAAATGTTATAATTTTCATAATCAATATTTATGCGTAGTAGCATGGCTTTTGATTAAGATATCAAACTTTTGAATCGGTCAATAACTTTGACTTTTATGGACTATCGTCCATCAAAAAATAATTTATTTATCAATTAAATTATTTTTTTTTAATTTATAAGCAAAAATCTTAAAATCTTTTTTAATACAATTTATAGACAACAAAAGAGCTGTCGATTAAGATATCAAACTTAAAAATCGGTTGATAATCTTTGCCGTTTATTCAACTTTATATGAGCTTCAAAGTAGTTTATAATAAATGTATCCATACCGAAAAACTATTTTTTTAAACCAAATGTTATAATTTTCATAATCAATATTTATGCGTAGTAGCATGGCTTTTGATTAAGATATCAAACTTTTGAATCGGTCAATAACTTTGACTTTTATGGACTATCGTCCATCAAAAAATAATTTATTTATCAATTAAATTATTTTTTTTTAATTTATAAGCAAACAAATTAAAATCTTTTTTAATTCAATTTATAGACAACAAAAGAGCTGTCGATTAAGATATCAAACTTAAAAATCGGTTGATAATCTTTGCCGTTTATTCAACTTTATATGAGCTTCAAAGTAGTTTATAATAAATGTATCCATACCGAAAAACTATTTTTTTAAACCAAATGTTATAATTTTCATAATCAATATTTATGCGTAAAAGCATGGCTTTTGATTAAGATATCAAACTTTTGAATCGGTCAATAACTTTGACTTTTATGGACTATCGTCCATCAAAAAATAATTTATTTATCAATTAAATTATTTTTTTTTAATTTATAAGCAAAAAAATTAAAATCTTTTTTAATACAATTTATAGACAACAAAAGAGCTGTCGATTAAGATATCAAACTTAAAAATCGGTTGATAATCTTTGCCGTTTATTCAACTTTATATGAGCTTCAAAGTAGTTTATAATAAATGTATCCATACCGAAAAACTATTTTTTTAAACCAAATGTTATAATTTTCATAATCAATATTTATGCGTAGTAGCATGGCTTTTGATTAAGATATCAAACTTTCGAATCGGTCAATAACTTTGACTTTTATGGACTATCGTCCATCAAAAAATAATTTATTTATCAATTAAATTATTTTTTTTTAATTTATAAGCAAAAAAATTAAAATCTTTTTTAATACAATTTATTGACAAGAAAAGAGCTGTCGATTAAGATATCAAACTTAAAAATCGGTTGATAATCTTTGCCGTTTATTCAACTTTATATGAGCTTCAAAGTAGTTTATAATAAATGTATCCATATCGAAAAACTATTTTTTTAAACTAAATGTTATAATTTTTATAATCAATATTTATGCGTAGTAGTATGGCTTTTGATTAAGATATCAAACTTTTGAATCGGTCAGTAACTTTGACTTTTATGGACTATCGTCCATCAAAAAATAATTTATTTATCAATTAAATTATTTTTTTTTAATTTATAAGCAAAAAAATTAAAATCTTTTTTAATACAATTTATAGACAACAAAAGAGCTGTCGATTAAGATATCAAACTTAAAAATCGGTTGATAATCTTTGCCGTTTATTCAACTTTATATGAGCTTCAAACTAGTTTATAATAAATGTATCCATACCGAAAAACTATTTTTTTAAACCAAATGTTATAATTTTCATAATCAATATTTATGCGTAGTAGCATGGCTTTTGATTAAGATATCAAACTTTTGAATCGGTCAATAACTTTGACTTTTATGGACTATCGTCCATCAAAAAATAATTTATTTATCAATTAAATTATTTTTTTTTAATTTATAAGCAAAAATCTTAAAATCTTTTTTAATACAATTTATAGACAACAAAAGAGCTGTCGATTAAGATATCAAACTTAAAAATCGGTTGATAATCTTTGCCGTTTATTCAACTTTATATGAGCTTCAAAGTAGTTTATAATAAATGTATCCATACCGAAAAACTATTTTTTTAAACCAAATGTTATAATTTTCATAATCAATATTTATGCGTAGTAGCATGGCTTTTGATTAAGATATCAAACTTTTGAATCGGTCAATAACTTTGACTTTTATGGACTATCGTCCATCAAAAAATAATTTATTTATCAATTAAATTATTTTTTTTTAATTTATAAGCAAAAAAATTAAAATCTTTTTTAATACAATTTATAGACAACAAAAGAGCTGTCGATTAAGATATCAAACTTAAAAATCGGTTGATAATCTTTGCCGTTTATTCAACTTTATATGAGCTTCAAAGTAGTTTATAATAAATGTATCCATACCGAAAAACTATTTTTTTAAACCAAATGTTATAATTTTCATAATCAATATTTATGCGTAGTAGCATGGCTTTTGATTAAGATATCAAACTTTTGAATCGGTCAATAACTTTGACTTTTATGGACTATCGTCCATCAAAAAATAATTTATTTATCAATTAAATTTTTTTTTTTTAATTTATAAGCAAAAAGTTTAAAATCTTTTTTAATACAATTTATAGACAACAAAAGAGCTGTCGATTAAGATATCAAACTTAAAAATCGGTTGATAATCTTTGCCGTTTATTCAACTTTATATGAGCTTCAAAGTAGTTTATAATAAATGTATCCATACCGAAAAACTATTTTTTTAAACCAAATGTTATAATTTTCATAATCAATATTTATGCGTAAAAGCATGGCTTTTGATTAAGATATCAAACTTTTGAATCGGTCAATAACTTTGACTTTTATGGACTATCGTCCATCAAAAAATAATTTATTTATCAATTAAATTATTTTTTTTTAATTTATAAGCAAAAAAATTAAAATCTTTTTTAATACAATTTATAGACAACAAAAGAGCTGTCGATTAAGATATCAAACTTAAAAATCGGTTGATAATCTTTGCCGTTTATTCAACTTTATATGAGCTTCAAAGTAGTTTATAATAAATGTATCCATACCGAAAAACTATTTTTTTAAACCAAATGTTATAATTTTCATAATCAATATTTATGCGTAGTAGCATGGCTTTTGATTAAGATATCAAACTTTTGAATCGGTCAATAACTTTGACTTTTATGGACTATCGTCCATCAAAAAATAATTTATTTATCAATTAAATTATTTTTTTTTAATTTATAAGCAAAAAAATTAAAATCTTTTTTAATACAATTTATAGACAACAAAAGAGCTGTCGATTAAGATATCAAACTTAAAAATCGGTTGATAATCTTTGCCGTTTATTCAACTTTATATGAGCTTCAAAGTAGTTTATAATAAATGTATCCTTACCGAAAAACTATTTTTTTAAACCAAATGTTATAATTTTCATAATCAATATTTATGCGTAGTAGCATGGCTTTTGATTAAGATATCAAACTTTTAAATCGGTCAGTAACTTTGACTTTTATGGACTATCGTCCATCAAAAAATAATTTATTTATCAATTAAATTTTTTTTTTTTAATTTATAAGCAAAAAGTTTAAAATCTTTTTTAATACAATTTATTGACAACAAAAGAGCTGTCGATTAAGATATCAAACTTAAAAATCGGTTGATAATCTTTGCCGTTTATTCAACTTTATATGAGCTTCAAAGTAGTTTATAATAAATGTATCCTTACCGAAAAACTATTTTTTTAAACCAAATGTTATAATTTTCATAATCAATATTTATGCGTAGTAGCATGGCTTTTGATTTAGATATCAAAGTTTTGAATCGGTCAGTAACTTTTACTTTTATGGACTATCGTCCATCAAAAAATAATTTATTTATCAATTAAATTTTTTTTTTTTAATTTATAAGCAAAAAGTTTAAAATCTTTTTTAATACAATTTATAGACAACAAATGAGCTGTCGATTAAGATATCAAACTTAAAAATCGGTTGATAATCTTTGCCGTTTATTCAACTTTATATGAGCTTCAAAGTAGTTTATAATAAATGTATCCTTACCGAAAAACTATTTTTTTAAACCAAATGTTATAATTTTCATAATCAATATTTATGCGTAGTAGCATTAATTTTGATTAAGATATCAAAGTTTTGAATCGGTCAGTAACTTTTACTTTTATGGACTATCGTCCATCAAAAAATAATTTATTTATCAATTAATTTATTTTTTTTTAATTTGTAAGCAAAAAGTTTTAAATCTTTTTTAATACAATTTATAGACAACAAAAGAGCTGTCGATTAAGATATCAAACTTAAACATCGGTTGATAATCTTTGCCGTTTATTCAACTTTATATGAGCTTCAAAGTAGTTTATAATAAATGTATCCATATCGAAAAACTATTTTTTTAAACTAAATGTTATAATTTTTATAATCAATATTTATGCGTAGTAGCATGGCTTTTGATTAAGATATCAAACTTTTGAATCGGTCAGTAACTTTGACTTTTATGGACTATCGTCCATCAAAAAATAATTTATTTATCAATTAAATTATTTTTTTTTAATTTATAAGCAAAAATCTTAAAATCTTTTTTAAAAAAATTTATAGAAAACAAAAGAGCTGTCGATTAAGATATCAAACTTTTGAATCGGTCAGTAACTTTGACTTTTATGGACTATCGTCCATCAAAAAATAATTTATTTATCAATAAAATTTTTTTTTTTTAATTTATAAGCAAAAAGTTTAAAATCTTTTTTAATACAATTTATAGACAACAAATGAGCTGTCGATTAAGATATCAAACTTAAAAATCGGTTGATAATCTTTGCCGTTTATTCAACTTTATATGAGCTTCAAAGTAGTTTATAATAAATGTATCCTTACCGAAAAACTATTTTTTTAAACCAAATGTTATAATTTTCATAATCAATATTTATGCGTAGTAGCATGGCTTTTGATTAAGATATCAAACTTTTGAATCGGTCAATAACTTTGACTTTTATGGACTATCGTCCATCAAAAAATAATTTATTTATCAATTAAATTATTTTTTTTTAATTTATAAGCAAAAATCTTAAAATCTTTTTTAATACAATTTATAGACAACAAAAGAGCTGTCGATTAAGATATCAAACTTAAAAATCGGTTGATAATCTTTGCCGTTTATTCAACTTTATATGAGCTTCAAAGTAGTTTATAATAAATGTATCCATACCGAAAAACTATTTTTTTAAACCAAATGTTATAATTTTCATAATCAATATTTATGCGTAGTAGCATGGCTTTTGATTAAGATATCAAACTTTTGAATCGGTCAATAACTTTGACTTTTATGGACTATCGTCCATCAAAAAATAATTTATTTATCAATTAAATTATTTTTTTTTAATTTATAAGCAAAAAAATTAAAATCTTTTTTAATTCAATTTATAGACAACAAAAGAGCTGTCGATTAAGATATCAAACTTAAAAATCGGTTGATAATCTTTGCCGTTTATTCAACTTTATATGAGCTTCAAAGTAGTTTATAATAAATGTATCCATACCGAAAAACTATTTTTTTAAACCAAATGTTATAATTTTCATAATCAATATTTATGCGTAGTAGCATGGCTTTTGATTAAGATATCAAACTTTTGAATCGGTCAATAACTTTGACTTTTATGGACTATCGTCCATCAAAAAATAATTTATTTATCAATTAAATTATTTTTTTTTAATTTATAAGCAAAAAGTTAATCTTTTTTAATACAATTTATAGACAACAAAAGAGCTGTCGATTAAGATATTAAACTTAAAAATCGGTTGATAATCTTTGCCGTTTATTCAACTTTATATGAGCTTCAAAGTAGTTTATAATAAATGTATCCATACCGAAAAACTATTTTTTTTAACCAAATGTTATAATTTTCATAATTAATATTCATGCGTAGTAGCATGGCTTTTGATTGAGATATCAAACTTTTGAATCGGTCAGTAACTTTTACTTTTATGGACTATCGTCCATCAAAAAATAATTTATTTATCAATTAAATTATTTTTTTTTAATTTATAAGCAAAAAGTTTAAAATCTTTTTTAATACAATTTATAGACAACAAAAGAGCTGTCGATTAAGATATCAAACTTAAAAATCGGTTGATAATCTTTGCCGTTTATTCAACTTTATATGAGCTTCAAAGTAGTTTATAATAAATGTATCCATACCGAAAAACTATTTTTTTAAACCAAATGTTATAATTTTCATAATCAATATTTATGCGTAAAAGCATGGCTTTTGATTAAGATATCAAACTTTTGAATCGGTCAATAACTTTGACTTTTATGGACTATCGTCCATCAAAAAATAATTTATTTATCAATTAAATTATTTTTTTTTAATTTATAAGCAAAAAAATTAAAATCTTTTTTAATACAATTTATAGACAACAAAAGAGCTGTCGATTAAGATATCAAACTTAAAAATCGGTTGATAATCTTTGCCGTTTATTCAACTTTATATGAGCTTCAAAGTAGTTTATAATAAATGTATCCATACCGAAAAACTATTTTTTTTAACCAAATGTTATAATTTTCATAATAAATATTTATGCGTAGTAGCATGGCTTTTGATTAAGATATCAAACTTTTAAATCGGTCAATAACTTTGACTTTTATGGACTATCGTCCATCAAAAAATAATTTATTTATCAATTAAATTATTTTTTTTTAATTTATAAGCAAAAAGTTTAAAATCTTTTTTAATACAATTTATAGACAACAAAAGAGCTGTCGATTAAGATATTAAACTTAAAAATCGGTTGATAATCTTTGCCGTTTATTCAACTTTATATGAGCTTCAAAGTAGTTTATAATAAATGTATCCATACCGAAAAACTATTTTTTTTAACCAAATGTTATAATTTTCATAATTAATATTCATGCGTAGTAGCATGGCTTTTGATTGAGATATCAAACTTTTGAATCGGTCAGTAACTTTTACTTTTATGGACTATCGTCCATCAAAAAATAATTTATTTATCAATTAAATTATTTTTTTTTAATTTATAAGCAAAAAGTTTAAAATCTTTTTTAATACAATTTATAGACAACAAAAGAGCTGTCGATTAAGATATCAAACTTAAAAATCGGTTGATAATCTTTGCCGTTTATTCAACTTTATATGAGCTTCAAAGTAGTTTATAATAAATGTATCCATACCGAAAAACTATTTTTTTAAACCAAATGTTATAATTTTCATAATCAATATTTATGCGTAAAAGCATGGCTTTTGATTAAGATATCAAACTTTTGAATCGGTCAATAACTTTGACTTTTATGGACTATCGTCCATCAAAAAATAATTTATTTATCAATTAAATTATTTTTTTTTAATTTATAAGCAAAAAAATTAAAATCTTTTTTAATACAATTTATAGACAACAAAAGAGCTGTCGATTAAGATATCAAACTTAAAAATCGGTTGATAATCTTTGCCGTTTATTCAACTTTATATGAGCTTCAAAGTAGTTTATAATAAATGTATCCATACCGAAAAACTATTTTTTTTAACCAAATGTTATAATTTTCATAATAAATATTTATGCGTAGTAGCATGGCTTTTGATTAAGATATCAAACTTTTAAATCGGTCAGTAACTTTGACTTTTATGGACTATCGTCCATCAAAAAATAATTTATTTATCAATTAAATTATTTTTTTTTAATTTATAAGCAAAAAGTTTAAAATCTTTTTTAATACAATTTATTGACAAGAAAAGAGCTGTCGATTAAGATATCAAACTTAAAAATCGGTTGATAATCTTTGCCGTTTATTCAACTTTATATGAGCTTCAAAGTAGTTTATAATAAATGTATCCATACCGAAAAACTATTTTTTTAAACCAAATGTTATAATTTTCATAATCAATATTTATGCGTAAAAGCATGGCTTTTGATTAAGATATCAAACTTTTGAATCGGTCAATAACTTTGACTTTTATGGACTATCGTCCATCAAAAAATAATTTATTTATCAATTAAATTATTTTTTTTTAATTTATAAGCAAAAAAATTAAAATCTTTTTTAATACAATTTATAGACAACAAAAGAGCTGTCGATTAAGATATCAAACTTAAAAATCGGTTGATAATCTTTGCCGTTTATTCAACTTTATATGAGCTTCAAAGTAGTTTATAATAAATGTATCCATACCGAAAAACTATTTTTTTTAACCAAATGTTATAATTTTCATAATAAATATTTATGCGTAGTAGCATGGCTTTTGATTAAGATATCAAACTTTTAAATCGGTCAGTAACTTTGACTTTTATGGACTATCGTCCATCAAAAAATAATTTATTTATCAATTAAATTATTTTTTTTTAATTTATAAGCAAAAAGTTTAAAATCTTTTTTAATACAATTTATTGACAAGAAAAGAGCTGTCGATTAAGATATCAAACTTAAAAATCGGTTGATAATCTTTGCCGTTTATTCAACTTTATATGAGCTTCAAAGTAGTTTATAATAAATGTATCCATATCGAAAAACTATTTTTTTAAACTAAATGTTATAATTTTTATAATCAATATTTATGCGTAGTAGCATGGCTTTTGATTAAGATATCAAACTTTTGAATCGGTCAGTAACTTTGACTTTTATGGACTATCGTCCATCAAAAAATAATTTATTTATCAATTAAATTATTTTTTTTTTAATTTATAAGCAAAAAAATTAAAATCTTTTTTAATACAATTTATAGACAACAAAAGAGCTGTCGATTAAGATATCAAACTTAAAAATCGGTTGATAATCTTTGCCGTTTATTCAACTTTATATGAGCTTCAAAGTAGTTTATAATAAATGTATCCATACCGAAAAACTATTTTTTTAAACCAAATGTTATAATTTTCATAATCAATATTTATGCGTAGTAGCATGGCTTTTGATTAAGATATCAAACTTTTGAATCGGTCAATAACTTTGACTTTTATGGACTATCGTCCATCAAAAAATAATTTATTTATCAATTAAATTATTTTTTTTTAATTTATAAGCAAAAATCTTAAAATCTTTTTTAATACAATTTATAGACAACAAAAGAGCTGTCGATTAAGATATCAAACTTAAAAATCGGTTGATAATCTTTGCCGTTTATTCAACTTTATATGAGCTTCAAAGTAGTTTATAATAAATGTATCCATACCGAAAAACTATTTTTTTAAACCAAATGTTATAATTTTCATAATCAATATTTATGCGTAGTAGCATGGCTTTTGATTAAGATATCAAACTTTTGAATCGGTCAATAACTTTGACTTTTATGGACTATCGTCCATCAAAAAATAATTTATTTATCAATTAAATTTTTTTTTTTTAATTTATAAGCAAAAAAATTAAAATCTTTTTTAATACAATTTATAGACAACAAAAGAGCTGTCGATTAAGATATCAAACTTAAAAATCGGTTGATAATCTTTGCCGTTTATTCAACTTTATATGAGCTTCAAAGTAGTTTATAATAAATGTATCCATACCGAAAAACTATTTTTTTAAACCAAATGTTATAATTTTCATAATCAATATTTATGCGTAGTAGCATGGCTTTTGATTAAGATATCAAACTTTTGAATCGGTCAATAACTTTGACTTTTATGGACTATCGTCCATCAAAAAATAATTTATTTATCAATTAAATTTTTTTTTTTTAATTTATAAGCAAAAAGTTTAAAATCTTTTTTAATACAATTTATAGACAACAAAAGAGCTGTCGATTAAGATATCAAACTTAAAAATCGGTTGATAATCTTTGCCGTTTATTCAACTTTATATGAGCTTCAAAGTAGTTTATAATAAATGTATCCATACCGAAAAACTATTTTTTTTAACCAAATGTTATAATTTTCATAATTAATATTCATGCGTAGTAGCATGGCTTTTGATTGAGATATCAAACTTTTGAATCGGTCAGTAACTTTTACTTTTATGGACTATCGTCCATCAAAAAATAATTTATTTATCAATTAAATTATTTTTTTTTAATTTAGAAGCAAAAAGTTTAAAATCTTTATTAATACAATTTATAGACAACAAATGAGCTGTCGATTAAGATATCAAACTTAAAAATCGGTTGATAATCTTTGCCGTTTATTCAACTTTATATGAGCTTCAAAGTAGTTTATAATAAATGTATCCATACCGAAAAACTATTTTTTTAAACCAAATGTTATAATTTTCATAATCAATATTTATGCGTAAAAGCATGGCTTTTGATTAAGATATCAAACTTTTGAATCGGTCAATAACTTTGACTTTTATGGACTATCGTCCATCAAAAAATAATTTATTTATCAATTAAATTATTTTTTTTTAATTTATAGGCAAAAAAATTAAAATCTTTTTTAATACAATTTATAGACAACAAAAGAGCTGTCGATTAAGATATCAAACTTAAAAATCGGTTGATAATCTTTGCCGTTTATTCAACTTTATATGAGCTTCAAAGTAGTTTATAATAAATGTATCCATACCGAAAAACTATTTTTTTAAACCAAATGTTATAATTTTCATAATCAATATTTATGCGTAGTAGCATGGCTTTTGATTAAGATATCAAACTTTTGAATCGGTCAATAACTTTGACTTTTATGGACTATCGTCCATCAAAAAATAATTTATTTATCAATTAAATTATTTTTTTTTAATTTATAAGCAAAAAAATTAAAATCTTTTTTAATACAATTTATAGACAACAAAAGAGCTGTCGATTAAGATATCAAACTTAAAAATCGGTTGATAATCTTTGCCGTTTATTCAACTTTATATGAGCTTCAAAGTAGTTTATAATAAATGTATCCTTACCGAAAAACTATTTTTTTAAACCAAATGTTATAATTTTCATAATCAATATTTATGCGTAGTAGCATGGCTTTTGATTAAGATATCAAACTTTTAAATCGGTCAGTAACTTTGACTTTTATGGACTATCGTCCATCAAAAAATAATTTATTTATCAATTAAATTTTTTTTTTTTAATTTATAAGCAAAAAGTTTAAAATCTTTTTTAATACAATTTATTGACAACAAAAGAGCTGTCGATTAAGATATCAAACTTAAAAATCGGTTGATAATCTTTGCCGTTTATTCAACTTTATATGAGCTTCAAAGTAGTTTATAATAAATGTATCCTTACCGAAAAACTATTTTTTTAAACCAAATGTTATAATTTTCATAATCAATATTTATGCGTAGTAGCATGGCTTTTGATTTAGATATCAAAGTTTTGAATCGGTCAGTAACTTTTACTTTTATGGACTATCGTCCATCAAAAAATAATTTATTTATCAATAAAATTTTTTTTTTTTAATTTATAAGCAAAAAGTTTAAAATCTTTTTTAATACAATTTATAGACAACAAATGAGCTGTCGATTAAGATATCAAACTTAAAAATCGGTTGATAATCTTTGCCGTTTATTCAACTTTATATGAGCTTCAAAGTAGTTTATAATAAATGTATCCTTACCGAAAAACTATTTTTTTAAACCAAATGTTATAATTTTCATAATCAATATTTATGCGTAGTAGCATTACTTTTGATTAAGATATCAAAGTTTTGAATCGGTCAGTAACTTTTACTTTTATGGACTATCGTCCATCAAAAAATAATTTATTTATCAATTAATTTATTTTTTTTTAATTTGTAAGCAAAAAGTTTTAAATCTTTTTTAATACAATTTATAGACAACAAAAGAGCTGTCGATTAAGATATCAAACTTAAACATCGGTTGATAATCTTTGCCGTTTATTCAACTTTATATGAGCTTCAAAGTAGTTTATAATAAATGTATCCATATCGAAAAACTATTTTTTTAAACTAAATGTTATAATTTTTATAATCAATATTTATGCGTAGTAGCATGGCTTTTGATTAAGATATCAAACTTTTGAATCGGTCAGTAACTTTGACTTTTATGGACTATCGTCCATCAAAAAATAATTTATTTATCAATTAAATTATTTTTTTTTAATTTATAAGCAAAAATCTTAAAATCTTTTTTAAAAAAATTTATAGAAAACAAAAGAGCTGTCGATTAAGATATCAAACTTTTGAATCGGTCAGTAACTTTGACTTTTATGGACTATCGTCCATCAAAAAATAATTTATTTATCAATTAAATTATTTTTTTTTAATTTATAAGCAAAAAGTTTAAAATCTTTTTTAATACAATTTATAGACAACAAAAGAGCTGTCGATTAAGATATCAAACTTAAAAATCGGTTGATAATCTTTGCCGTTTATTCAACTTTATATGAGCTTCAAAGTAGTTTATAATAAATGTATCCTTACCGAAAAACTATTTTTTTAAACCAAATGTTATAATTTTCATAATCAATATTTATGCGTAGTAGCATGGCTTTTGATTAAGATATCAAAGTTTTGAATCGGTCAGTAACTTTTACTTTTATGGACTATCGTCCATCAAAAAATAATTTATTTATCAATTAAATTATTTTTTTTTAATTTATAAGCAAAAAAATTAAAATCTTTTTTAATACAATTTATAGACAACAAAAGAGCTGTCGATTAAGATATAAAACTTAAAAATCGGTTGATAATCTTTGCCGTTTATTCAACTTTATATGAGCTTCAAAGTAGTTTATAATAAATGTATCCATACCGAAAAACTATTTTTTTAAACAAGATGTTATAATTTTCATAATTAATATTCATGCGTAGTAGCATGGCTTTTGATTGAGATATCAAACTTTTGAATCGGTCAGTAACTTTTACTTTTATGGACTATCGTCCATCAAAAAATAATTTATTTATCAATTAAATTATTTTTTTTTAATTTATAAGCAAAAAGTTTAAAATCTTTTTTAATACAATTTATAGACAACAAAAGAGCTGTCGATTAAGATATCAAACTTAAAAATCGGTTGATAATCTTTGCCGTTTATTCAACTTTATATGAGCTTCAAAGTAGTTTATAATAAATGTATCCTTACCGAAAAACTATTTTTTTAAACCAAATGTTATAATTTTCATAATTAATATTTATGCGTAGTAGCATGGCTTTTGATTAAGATATCAAAGTTTTGAATCGGTCAGTAACTTTTACTTTTATGGACTATCGTCCATCAAAAAATAATTTATTTATCAATTAAATTATTTTTTTTTAATTTGTAAGCAAAAAAATTAAAATCTTTTTTAATACAATTTATAGGCAACAAAAGAGCTGTCGATTAAGATATCAAACTTAAAAATCGGTTGATAATCTTTGCCGTTTATTCAACTTTATATGAGCTTCAAAGTAGTTTATAATAAATGTATCCTTACCGAAAAACTATTTTTTTAAACCAAATGTTATAATTTTCATAATCAATATTTATGCGTAGTAGCATGGCTTTTGATTAAGATATCAAAGTTTTGAATCGGTCAGTAACTTTTACTTTTATGGACTATCGTCCATCAAAAAATAATTTATTTATCAATTAAATTTTTTTTTTTTAATTTATAAGCAAAAAGTTTAAAATCTTTTTTAATACAATTTATAGACAACAAAAGAGCTGTCGATTAAGATATCAAACTTAAAAATCGGTTGATAATCTTTGCCGTTTATTCAACTTTATATGAGCTTCAAAGTAGTTTATAATAAATGTATCCTTACCGAAAAACTATTTTTTTAAACCAAATGTTATAATTTTCATAATCAATATTTATGCGTAGTAGCATTACTTTTGATTAAGATATCAAAGTTTTGAATCGGTCAGTAACTTTTACTTTTATGGACTATCGTCCATCAAAAAATAATTTATTTATCAATTAATTTTTTTTTTTTTAATTTGTAAGCAAAAAGTTTTAAATCTTTTTTAATACAATTTATAGACAACAAAAGAGCTGTCGATTAAGATATCAAACTTAAACATCGGTTGATAATCTTTGCCGTTTATTCAACTTTATATGAGCTTCAAAGTAGTTTATAATAAATGTATCCATATCGAAAAACTATTTTTTAAACTAAATGTTATAATTTTTATAATCAATATTTATGCGTAGTAGCATGGCTTTTGATTAAGATATCAAACTTTTGAATCGGTCAGTAACTTTGACTTTTATGGACTATCGTCCATCAAAAAATAATTTATTTATCAATTAAATTATTTTTTTTTAATTTATAAGCAAAAATCTTAAAATCTTTTTTAAAAAAATTTATAGAAAACAAAAGAGCTGTCGATTAAGATATCAAACTTTTGAATCGGTCAGTAACTTTGACTTTTATGGACTATCGTCCATCAAAAAATAATTTATTTATCAATTAAATTATTTTTTTTTAATTTATAAGCAAAAAGTTTAAAATCTTTTTTAATACAATTTATAGACAACAAAAGAGCTGTCGATTAAGATATCAAACTTAAAAATCGGTTGATAATCTTTGCCGTTTATTCAACTTTATATGAGCTTCAAAGTAGTTTATAATAAATGTATCCTTACCGAAAAACTATTTTTTTAAACCAAATGTTATAATTTTCATAATCAATATTTATGCGTAGTAGCATGGCTTTTGATTAAGATATCAAAGTTTTGAATCGGTCAGTAACTTTTACTTTTATGGACTATCGTCCATCAAAAAATAATTTATTTATCAATTAAATTATTTTTTTTTAATTTATAAGCAAAAAAATTAAAATCTTTTTTAATACAATTTATAGACAACAAAAGAGCTGTCGATTAAGATATAAAACTTAAAAATCGGTTGATAATCTTTGCCGTTTATTCAACTTTATATGAGCTTCAAAGTAGTTTATAATAAATGTATCCATACCGAAAAACTATTTTTTTAAACAAGATGTTATAATTTTCATAATTAATATTCATGCGTAGTAGCATGGCTTTTGATTGAGATATCAAACTTTTGAATCGGTCAGTAACTTTTACTTTTATGGACTATCGTCCATCAAAAAATAATTTATTTATCAATTAAATTATTTTTTTTTAATTTATAAGCAAAAAGTTAATCTTTTTTAATACAATTTATAGACAACAAAAGAGCTGTCGATTAAGATATCAAACTTAAAAATCGGTTGATAATCTTTGCCGTTTATTCAACTTTATATGAGCTTCAAAGTAGTTTATAATAAATGTATCCTTACCGAAAAACTATTTTTTTAAACCAAATGTTATAAATTTCATAATTAATATTTATGCGTAGTAGCATGGCTTTTGATTAAGATATCAAAGTTTTGAATCGGTCAGTAACTTTTACTTTTATGGACTATCGTCCATCAAAAAATAATTTATTTATCAATTAAATTATTTTTTTTTAATTTATAAGCAAAAAAATTAAAATCTTTTTTAATACAATTTATAGACAACAAAAGAGCTGTCGATTAAGATATCAAACTTAAAAATCGGTTGATAATCTTTGCCGTTTATTCAACTTTATATGAGCTTCAAAGTAGTTTATAATAAATGTATCCATACCGAAAAACTATTTTTTTAAACAAAATGTTATAATTTTCATAATTAATATTTATGCGTAGTAGCATGGCTTTTGATTGAGATATCAAACTTTTGAATCGGTCAGTAACTTTTACTTTTATGGACTATCGTCCATCAAAAAATAATTTATTTATCAATTAAATTTTTTTTTTTTAATTTATAAGCAAAAAAATTAAAATCTTTTTTAATACAATTTATAGACAACAAAAGAGCTGTCGATTAAGATATCAAACTTTTGAATCGGTTGATAATCTTTGCCGTTTATTCAACTTTATATGAGCTTCAAAGTAGTTTATAATAAATGTATCCTTACCGAAAAACTATTTTTTTAAACCAAATGTTATAATTTTCATAATCAATATTTATGCGTAGTAGCATGGCTTTTGATTAAGATATCAAAGTTTTGAATCGGTCAGTAACTTTTACTTTTATGGACTATCGTCCATCAAAAAATAATTTATTTATCAATTAAATTATTTTTTTTTAATTTATAAGCAAAAAAATTAAAATCTTTTTTAATACAATTTATAGACAACAAAAGAGCTGTCGATTAAGATATCAAACTTAAAAATCGGTTGATAATCTTTGCCGTTTATTCAACTTTATATGAGCTTCAAAGTAGTTTATAATAAATGTATCCTTACCGAAAAACTATTTTTTTAAACCAAATGTAATTTTCATAATCAATATTTATGCGTAGTAGCATTACTTTTGATTAAGATATCAAAGTTTTGAATCGGTCAGTAACTTTTACTTTTATGGACTATCGTCCATCAAAAAATAATTTATTTATCAATTAATTTATTTTTTTTTAATTTGTAAGCAAAAAGTTTAAAATCTTTTTTAATACAATTTATAGACAACAAAAGAGCTGTCGATTAAGATATCAAACTTAAACATCGGTTGATAATCTTTGCCGTTTATTCAACTTTATATGAGCTTCAAAGTAGTTTATAATAAATGTATCCATATCGAAAAACTATTTTTTTAAACTAAATGTTATAATTTTTATAATCAATATTTATGCGTAGTAGCATGGCTTTTGATTAAGATATCAAACTTTTGAATCGGTCAGTAACTTTGACTTTTATGGACTATCGTCCATCAAAAAATAATTTATTTATCAATTAAATTATTTTTTTTTAATTTATAAGCAAAAAAATTAAAATCTTTTTTAATACAATTTATAGACAACAAAAGAGCTGTCGATTAAGATATCAAACTTAAAAATCGGTTGATAATCTTTGCCGTTTATTCAACTTTATATGAGCTTCAAAGTAGTTTATAATAAATGTATCCATACCGAAAAACTATTTTTTTAAACAAAATGTTATAATTTTCATAATTAATATTTATGCGTAGTAGCATGGCTTTTGATTGAGATATCAAACTTTTGAATCGGTCAGTAACTTTTACTTTTATGGACTATCGTCCATCAAAAAATAATTTATTTATCAATTAAATTATTTTTTTTTAATTTATAAGCAAAAAAATTAAAATCTTTTTTAATACAATTTATAGACAACAAAAGAGCTGTCGATTAAGTTATCAAACTTGAAAATCGGTTGATAATCTTTGCCGTTTATTCAACTTTATATGAGCTTCAAAGTAGTTTATAATAAATGTATCCATACCGAAAAACTATTTTTTTAAACCAAATGTCATAATTTTCATAATCAATATTTATGCGTAGTAGCATGGCTTTTGATTAAGATATCAAAATTTTGAATCGGTCAGTAACTTTTACTTTTATGGACTATCGTCCATCAAAAAATAATTTATTTATCAATTAAATTATTTTTTTCTAATTTATAAGCAAAAATCTTAAAATCTTTTTTAATACAATTTATAGACAACAAAAGAGCTGTCGATTAAGATATAAAACTTAAAAATCGGTTGATAATCTTTGCCGTTTATTCAACTTTATATGAGCTTCAAAGTAGTTTATAATAAATGTATCCATACCGAAAAACTATTTTTTTAAACAAAATGTTATAATTTTCATAATTAATATTCATGCGTAGTAGCATGGCTTTTGATTGAGATATCAAACTTTTGAATCGGTCAGTAACTTTTACTTTTATGGACTATCGTCCATCAAAAAATAATTTATTTATCAATTAAATTATTTTTTTTTAATTTATAAGCAAAAAGTTTAAAATCTTTTTTAATACAATTTATATACAACAAAAGAGCTGTCGATTAAGATATCAAACTTAAAAATCGGTTGATAATCTTTGCCGTTTATTCAACTTTATATGAGCTTCAAAGTAGTTTATAATAAATGTATCCTTACCGAAAAACTATTTTTTTAAACCAAATGTTATAATTTTCATAATCAATATTTATGCGTAGTAGCATGGCTTTTGATTAAGATATCAAAGTTTTGAATCGGTCAGTAACTTTTACTTTTATGGACTATCGTCCATCAAAAAATAATTTATTTATCAATTAAATTATTTTTTTTTAATTTATAAGCAAAAAAATTAAAATCTTTTTTAATACAATTTATAGACAACAAAAGAGCTGTCGATTAAGATATCAAACTTAAAAATCGGTTGATAATCTTTGCCGTTTATTCAACTTTATATGAGCTTCAAAGTAGTTTATAATAAATGTATCCATACCGAAAAACTATTTTTTTAAACAAAATGTTATAATTTTCATAATTAATATTTATGCGTAGTAGCATGGCTTTTGATTGAGATATCAAACTTTTGAATCGGTCAATAACTTTTACTTTTATGGACTATCGTCCATCAAAAAATAATTTATTTATCAATTAAATTATTTTTTTTTAATTTATAAGCAAAAAAATTAAAATCTTTTTTAATACAATTTATAGACAACAAAAGAGCTGTCGATTAAGATATCAAACTTAAAAATCGGTTGATAATCTTTGCCGTTTATTCAACTTTATATGAGCTTCAAAGTAGTTTATAATAAATGTATCCTTACCGAAAAACTATTTTTTTAAACCAAATGTTATAATTTTCATAATTAATATTTATGCGTAGTAGCATGGCTTTTGATTGAGATATCAAACTTTTGAATCGGTCAGTAACTTTTACTTTTATGGACTATCGTCCATCAAAAAATAATTTATTTATCAATTAAATTATTTTTTTTTAATTTATAAGCAAAAAAATTAAAATCTTTTTTAATACAATTTATTGACAACAAAAGAGCTGTCGATTAAGATAAATTATTGAAACCATCAAAAATTATTTATTAAATAATTAATTTATTTATTTATTTAATTTTGAAAATATTAAGATGTTGAAAATTGGACTATCGTCCATCAAAAATTATTTATATATCAATTAAACTATTTTTTTTTTAATTTGTAAGCAAAAAGTTTAAAATCTTTTTTAAAAAAATTTATAGACAACAAAAGAGCTGTCGATTAAGATATCAAACTTTTGAATCGGTCAGTAACTTTGACTTTTATGAACTATCGTCCATCAAAAAATAATTTATTTATCAATTAAATTATTTTTTTTTAATTTATAAGCAAAAAGTTTAAAATCTTTTTTAATACAATTTATAGACAACAAAAGAGCTGTCGATTAAGATATCAAACTTAAAAATCGGTTGATAATCTTTGCCGTTTATTCAACTTTATATGAGCTTCAAAGTAGTTTATAATAAATGTATCCTTACCGAAAAACTATTTTTTTAAACCAAATGTTATAATTTTCATAATCAATATTTATGCGTAGTAGCATGGCTTTTGATTAAGATATCAAAGTTTTGAATCGGTCAGTAACTTTTACTTTTATGGACTATCGTCCATCAAAAAATAATTTATTTATCAATTAAATTATTTTTTTTTAATTTATAAGCAAAAAAATTAAAATATTTTTTAATACAATTTATAGACAACAAAAGAGCTGTCGATTAAGATATCAAACCTAAAAATCGGTTGATAATCTTTGCCGATTATTCAACTTTATATGAGCTTCAAAGTAGTTTATAATAAATGTATCCATACCGAAAAACTATTTTTTTAAACCAAATGTTATAATTTTCATAATCAATATTTATGCGTAGTAGCATGGCTTTTGATTAAGATATTAAACTTTTGAATCGGTCAATAACTTTGACTTTTATGGACTATCGTCCATCAAAAAATAATTTATTTATCAATTAAATTATTTTTTTTTAATTTATAAGCAAAAAGTTTAAAATCTTTTTTAATACAATTTATTGACAACAAAAGAGCTGTCGATTAAGATATCAAACTTAAAAATCGGTTGATAATCTTTGCCGTTTATTCAACTTTATATGAGCTTCAAAGTAGTTTATAATAAATGTATCCTTACCGAAAAACTATTTTTTTAAACCAAATGTTATAATTTTCATAATAAATATTTATGCGTAGTAGCATGGCTTTTGATTAAGATATCAAAGTTTTGAATCGGTCAGTAACTTTTACTTTTATGGACTATCGTCCATCAAAAAATAATTTATTTAGCAATTAAATTATTTTTTTTTAATTTATAAGCAAAAATCTTAAAATCTTTTTTAATACAATTTATAGACAACAAAAGAGCTGTCGATTAAGATATCAAACTTAAAAATCGGTTGATAATCTTTGCCGTTTATTCAACTTTATATGAGCTTCAAAGTAGTTTATAATAAATGTATCCATATCGAAAAACTATTTTTTTAAACTAAATGTTATAATTTTTATAATCAATATTTATGCGTAGTAGCATGGCTTTTGATTAAGATATCAAACTTTTGAATCGGTCAGTAACTTTGACTTTTATGGACTATCGTCCATCAAAAAATAATTTATTTATCAATTAAATTATTTTTTTTTAATTTATAAGCAAAAAAATTAAAATCTTTTTTAATACAATTTATAGACAACAAAAGAGCTGTCGATTAAGATATCAAACTTAAAAATCGGTTGATAATCTTTGCCGTTTATTCAACTTTATATGAGCTTCAAAGTAGTTTATAATAAATGTATCCATACCGAAAAACTATTTTTTTAAACCAAATGTTATAATTTTCATAATCAATATTTATGCGTAGTAGCATGGCTTTTGATTAAGATATCAAACTTTTGAATCGGTCAATAACTTTGACTTTTATGGACTATCGTCCATCAAAAAATAATTTATTTATCAATTAAATTATTTTTTTTTAATTTATAAGCAAAAAGTTTAAAATCTTTTTTAATACAATTTATTGACAACAAAAGAGCTGTTGATTAAGATATCAAACTAAAAATCGGTTGATAATCTTTGCCGTTTATTCAACTTTATATGAGCTTCAAAGTAGTTTATAATAAATGTATCCTTACCGAAAAACTATTTTTTTAAACCAAATGTTATAATTTTCATAATCAATATTTATGCGTAGTAGCATGGCTTTTGATTAAGATATCAAAGTTTTGAATCGGTCAGTAACTTTTACTTTTATGGACTATCGTCCATCAAAAAATAATTTATTTATCAATTAAATTATTTTTTTTTAATTTATAAGCAAAAATCTTAAAATCTTTTTTAATACAATTTATAGACAACAAAAGAGCTGTCGATTAAGATATCAAACTTAAAAATCGGTTGATAATCTTTGCCGTTTATTCAACTTTATATGAGCTTCAAAGTAGTTTATAATAAATGTATCCATACCGAAAAACTATTTTTTTAAACCAAACGTTATAATTTTCATAATCAATATTTATGCGTAGTAGCATGGCTTTTGATTAAGATATCAAACTTTTGAATCGGTCAATAACTTTGACTTTTATGGACTATCGTCCATCAAAAAATAATTTATTTATCAATAAAATTATTTTTTTTTAATTTATAAGCAAAAAAATTAAAATCTTTTTTAATACAATTTATAGACAACAAAAGAGCTGTCGATTAAGATATCAAACTTAAAAATCGGTTGATAATCTTTGCCGTTTATTCAACTTTATATGAGCTTCAAAGTAGTTTATAATAAATGTATCCATACCGAAAAACTATTTTTTTAAACCAAATGTTATAATTTTCATAATCAATATTTATGCGTAGTAGCATGGCTTTTGATTAAGATATCAAACTTTTGAATCGGTCAATAACTTTGATTTTATGGACTATCGTCCATCAAAAAATAATTTATTTATCAATTAAATTATTTTTTTTAAATTTATAAGCAAAAAAATTAAAATCTTTTTTAATACAATTTATAGACAACAAAAGAGCTGTCGATTAAGATATCAAACTTAAAAATCGGTTGATAATCTTTGCCGTTTATTCAACTTTATATGAGCTTCAAAGTAGTTTATAATAAATGTATCCATACCAAAAAACTATTTTTTTTAACCAAATGTTATAATTTTCATAATTAATATTCATGCGTAGTAGCATGGCTTTTGATTGAGATATCAAACTTTTGAATCGGTCAGTAACTTTTACTTTTATGGACTATCGTCCATCAAAAAATAATTTATTTATCAATTAAATTATTTTTTTTTAATTTATAAGCAAAAAGTTTATAATCTTTTTTAATACAATTTATAGACAACAAAAGAGCTGTCGATTAAGATATCAAACTTAAAAATCGGTTGATAATCTTTGCCGTTTATTCAACTTTATATGAGCTTCAAAGTAGTTTATAATAAATGTATCCATACCGAAAAACTATTTTTTTAAACCAAATGTTATAATTTTCATAATCAATATTTATGCGTAGTAGCATGGCTTTTGATTAAGATATCAAACTTTTGAATCGGTCAATAACTTTGACTTTTATGGACTATCGTCCATCAAAAAATAATTTATTTATCAATTAAATTATTTTTTTTTTTTATAAGCAAAAAAATTAAAATCTTTTTTAATACAATTTATAGACAACAAAAGAGCTGTCGATTAAGATATCAAACTTAAAAATCGGTTGATAATCTTTGCCGTTTATTCAACTTTATATGAGCTTCAAAGTAGTTTATAATAAATGTATCCATACCGAAAAACTATTTTTTTTAACCAAATGTTATAATTTTCATAATTAATATTCATGCGTAGTAGCATGGCTTTTGATTGAGATATCAAACTTTTGAATCGGTCAGTAACTTTTACTTTTATGGACTATCGTCCATCAAAAAATAATTTATTTATCAATTAAATTATTTTTTTTTAATTTATAAGCAAAAAGTTTAAAATCTTTTTTAATACAATTTATAGACAACAAAAGAGCTGTCGATTAAGATATCAAACTTAAAAATCGGTTGATAATCTTTGCCGTTTATTCAACTTTATATGAGCTTCAAAGTAGTTTATAATAAATGTATCCATACCGAAAAACTATTTTTTTAAACCAAATGTTATAATTTTCATAATCAATATTTATGCGTAGTAGCATGGCTTTTGATTAAGATATCAAACTTTTGAATCGGTCAATAACTTTGACTTTTATGGACTATCGTCCATCAAAAAATAATTTATTTATCAATTAAATTTTTTTTTTTTAATTTATAAGCAAAAAAATTAAAATCTTTTTTAATACAATTTATAGACAACAAAAGAGCTGTCGATTAAGATATCAAACTTAAAAATCGGTTGATAATCTTTGCCGTTTATTCAACTTTATATGAGCTTCAAAGTAGTTTATAATAAATGTATCCATATCGAAAAACTATTTTTTTAAACTAAATGTTATAATTTTTATAATCAATATTTATGCGTAGTAGCATGGCTTTTGATTAAGATATCAAACTTTTGAATCGGTCAGTAACTTTGACTTTTATGGACTATCGTCAATCAAAAAATAATTTATTTATCAATTAAATTATTTTTTTTTAATTTATAAGCAAAAAAATTAAAATCTTTTTTAATACAATTTATAGACAACAAAAGAGCTGTCGATTAAGATATCAAACTTAAAAATCGGTTGATAATCTTTGCCGTTTATTCAACTTTATATGAGCTTCAAAGTAGTTTATAATAAATGTATCCTTACCGAAAAACTATTTTTTTAAACCAAATGTTATAATTTTCATAATCAATATTTATGCGTAGTAGCATGGCTTTTGATTAAGATATCAAACTTTTGAATCGGTCAATAACTTTGACTTTTATGGACTATCGTCCATCAAAAAATAATTTATTTATCAATTAAATTATTTTTTTTTAATTTATAAGCAAAAAGTTTAAAATCTTTTTTAATAAAATTTATTGACAACAAAAGAGCTGTTGATTAAGATATCAAACTAAAAATCGGTTGATAATCTTTGCCGTTTATTCAACTTTATATGAGCTTCAAAGTAGTTTATAATAAATGTATCCTTACCGAAAAACTATTTTTTTAAACCAAATGTAATTTTCATAATCAATATTTATGCGTAGTAGCATGGCTTTTGATTAAGATATCAAAGTTTTGAATCGGTCAGTAACTTTGACTTTTATGGACTATCGTCCATCAAAAAATAATTTATTTATCAATTAAATTATTTTTTTTTAATTTATAAGCAAAAATCTTAAAATCTTTTTTAATACAATTTATAGACAACAAAAGAGCTGTCGATTAAGATATCAAACTTAAAAATCGGTTGATAATCTTTGCCGTTTATTCAACTTTATATGAGCTTCAAAGTAGTTTATAATAAATGTATCCATACCGAAAAACTATTTTTTTAAACCAAATGTTATAATTTTCATAATCAATATTTATGCGTAGTAGCATGGCTTTTGATTAAGATATCAAACTTTTGAATCGGTCTATAACTTTGACTTTTATGGACTATCGTCCATCAAAAAATAATTTATTTATCAATTAAATTATTTTTTTTTAATTTATAAGCAAAAAAATTAAAATCTTTTTTAATACAATTTATAGACAACAAAAGAGCTGTCGATTAAGATATCAAACTTAAAAATCGGTTGATAATCTTTGCCGTTTATTCAACTTTATATGAGCTTCAAAGTAGTTTATAATAAATGTATCCATACCGAAAAACTATTTTTTTAAACCAAATGTTATAATTTTCATAATCAATATTTATGCGTAGTAGCATGGCTTTTGATTAAGATATCAAACTTTTGAATCGGTCAATAACTATGACTTTTATGGACTATCGTCCATCAAAAAATAATTTATTTATCAATTAAATTATTTTTTTTTAATTTATAAGCAAAAAAATTAAAATCTTTTTTAATACAATTTATAGACAACAAAAGAGCTGTCGATTAAGATATCAAACTTAAAAATCGGTTGATAATCTTTGCCGTTTATTCAACTTTATATGAGCTTCAAAGTAGTTTATAATAAATGTATCCATACCGAAAAACTATTTTTTTTAACCAAATGTTATAATTTTCATAATTAATATTCATGCGTAGTAGCATGGCTTTTGATTGAGATATCAAACTTTTGAATCGGTCAGTAACTTTTACTTTTATGGACTATCGTCCATCAAAAAATAATTTATTTATCAATTAAATTATTTTTTTTTAATTTATAAGCAAAAAGTTTAAAATCTTTTTTAATACAATTTATAGACAACAAAAGAGCTGTCGATTAAGATATCAAACTTAAAAATCGGTTGATAATCTTTGCCGTTTATTCAACTTTATATGAGCTTCAAAGTAGTTTATAATAAATGTATCCATACCGAAAAACTATTTTTTTAAACCAAATGTTATAATTTTCATAATCAATATTTATGCGTAGTAGCATGGCTTTTGATTAAGATATCAAACTTTTGAATCGGTCAATAACTTTGACTTTTATGGACTATCGTCCATCAAAAAATAATTTATTTATCAATTAAATTATTTTTTTTTAATTTATAAGCAAAAAAATTAAAATCTTTTTTAATACAATTTATAGACAACAAAAGAGCTGTCGATTAAGATATCAAACATAAAAATCGGTTGATAATCTTTGCCGTTTATTCAACTTTATATGAGCTTCAAAGTAGTTTATAATAAATGTATCCATACCGAAAAACTATTTTTTTTAACCAAATGTTATAATTTTAATAATTAATATTCATGCGTAGTAGCATGGCTTTTTCAGTTTTTTAATATGTTCATAGTAGTTTAAAATAAATGTATCCATTAGAAAAAAACAAATTTTTAAACTAAACTATTCAAATCCTTTGATATAAAATTCACTTACTGATCTAGTACTGGTGATTGGGATATCAAACATTCGAAACGATCAATGTTTTTCATTTCTATTTTAATTTTTATAATTTTCATAGTAGTTTAAAATAAATGTATCCATCAGAAAAAAACAAATTTGTAAACTAAATTATTAAAATCTTTTTAAACACGATTCACTCAATGTTTTAGAGGTGGTGTTGAGATATCAAATATTCAAATCGATCCATAATTTTTATTTTTATTCTAATTTTTAATATTTTCATAGTTGTTTAAAATAATTTTATCAATTAGAAAAAACAAATTTGTAAACTATGCTATTAAAATCTTTTGATACACAATTCACTCGCTGATCTATAGCTGGTAATTGAGGTATCACGCATTTGAATCGATCAATAATTTTTATTTTAAGTTTTTTTTTTAATATTTCCATAGTCGTTTAAAATAAATGTATCCATTAGAAAAAATAAATTTGTAAACTAAACTATTAAAATCTTTTGATACACAATTCACTAACTTATCTAGAGCTGGTGATTGGGATATCAAACATTCGTATCGATAAATAATTTTTTATTTTTATTCTAATCTTTAAGATTTTCATAGTTGTTTAAAATAAATTTATCAATTAGAAAAAACAAATTTGTAAACTAAAATATTAAAATCTTTAGATAAACAATTCACTTACTGATCTAGAGCTGGTGATTGGGATATCAAACATTCGAAACGATAAATAATTTTTATTTTTATTCTAATTTTAAATATTTCCATAGTAGTTTAAAATAAATGTATCCATTAGAAAAAAACAAATTTGTAAACTAAACTCATAAAATCTTTTTAAACACAATTCACTCACTGTTTTAGTGGTGGTGATTGGGATATCAAATATTCAAATCGATCAATAATTTTTATTTTTATTCTAATTTTTAATATTTTCATAGTAGTTTAAAATAAATTAGTCTATTAGAAAAAACAAATTTGTAAACTTAAATATTAAAATCTTTTGATACACAATTCACTCACTGATCTAGAGTTGGTGATTGAGGTATCAAACATTTTAATCGTACAATAATTTTTATTTTTATTCTAATTTTTAATATTTTCATAGTAAGTTAAAATGAATGTATCCATTAGAAAAAAACATATTTGTAAACTAAACTATCAAAATCTTTTGATACCCGATTCGCTCACTGATCTAGAGCTGGTGATTGGGATATCAAACATTCGAAACGATAAATAAATTTTATTTTTATTCTAATTTTAAATATTTCAATAGTAGTTAAAAATAAATGTGTCCATTAGAAAAAAACAAATTTGTAAACAAAACTTTTCAAATATTTTGATACACAATTCACTCACTGATCTAGAAATGGTGATTGCGATATCAAACATACGAAACGATCATTAATTTTTATTTTTATTTTAATGTTTAATAATTTCATAGTAGTTTAAAATAAATGTATCTATTAGGAAAAAAACAAATTTGTAAACTAAACTAATAATATCTTTTTAAACACAATTCACTCACTGTTTTAGTGGTGGTGATTGGGATATCAAATATTCAAATCGATCAATAATTTTTATTTTTACTCTAATTTTTAATATTTTCATAGTAGTTTAAAATAAATTAATATATTAGAAAAAACAAATTTGTAAACTAAACTATTAATATCATTTGATACACAATTCACTCACTGATCTAGAGTTGGTGATTGTGGTATCAAATATTTGAATCGATCAATAATTTTTATTTTTATTCTAATTTTTAATATTTTCAAAGTAAGTTAAAATAAATGTATCCATTAGAAAAAAACAAATTTGTAAACTAAACTATCAAAATCTTTTGATACCCGATTCGCTCGCTGATCTAGCGCTGGTAATTAGGATATGAAACATTCGAATCGATCAATAATTTTGAATTTTATTCAACTTTTTAATATTTTCATAGTAGTTTAAAATAAATGTATCGATTAAGTAAAAACAAATTTGTATACTAAACTATTAAAATCATTTGATACGGAACTCACTCACTGACCTATAGCTGTTGATACGATATAAAAAATTTGAATAGATCAGTAATTTTTATTTTTATTCTAATTTTAATTATTTTCATAGTAGTTTAAATTAAATGTATCTATTAGAAAAAAACAAATTTGTAAACTAAAATATTAAAAAATATTTAGACGAAATTTTCCCAGCTTTAGAGCATTTGATTGAGATATCAAACATTCGAATCGATCAAAAATTTTTATTTGTATTCAACTTTTTAATATTTTCATAGTAGTTTAAAATAAATGTTTCTAATATGAAAAAACAAGCGTGGTAACTTAAATATTAAAATCTTTTGATACGCAATTCACTGGCTGATCTTGACCTGGTTATTGGGATATCAAACATTCGAATCCATCAGAAAAAAACAAATATGTAAACAAAATATTAAAATCTTTTGATACGCAATTTACTCACTGATCTAGAGCTGGTGATTGGGATATCAAACATTTGAATCGATCAATAATTTTTATATTTATTCTAATTTTTAATATTTTCATAGTAGTTTAAAATAAATGTATCGATTAGGAAAAAAAAAAATTTGTAACCTAAAATATTAAAATTTTTTTAGAAGAAATTCACTCATTATTCTAATTTTAAATATTTTCATAGTAGTTTTAAATAAATGTATCCATTAGATAAATACAAATTTGTAAACTAACATATTAAAAATTCACTCACAACTTTAGAGCATCTGATTGAGATATCAAACATTCGAATCGATCAAAAATTTTGATTTTTATTCAACTTTTTAATATTTTTATATTAAACTACTAAATGTATCCATTAGAAAAAAACAAAGTGGTAAACTACACTATTAAAATCTTTTGTTAAACAATTCACTTACTTATCTACAGCTGGTGATTGAAATATCAAACAATTAAATCGATCAATAACTTTGATTTTTATTCAACTTTTTAATACGTTCTGATCTAGACCTGGTGATTGGGATATCAAACATTCGAATCGATCAATAATTTTTATTTTTATTATAATTTTTAATATTTTCATAGCAGTTTAAAATAAATGTGTCCATTAGAAAAAAACAAATTTGTAAACTAAACTATTAAAATCTTTTGATACACATTTGACTTACTGATCTAGATCTGGTGATTGAGATATCAAACATTCGAATCGATCAATAATTTTTATTTTTATTCTAATTTTAAATATTTTCATAGTAGTTTAAAATAAATGTATCCATTAAAAAAATCAAATTTGTAAAATAAAATATTAAAATCTTTTGATAATCAATTAACTCACTAATCTAGAGCTGGTGATTGGGATACCAAACATTCGAATCGATAAATAATTTTTATTTTTATTGTAATTTTAAATATTTTCATAGTAGTTTAAAATAAATGTATCCATTAGAAAAAAACAAATTTGTAAACTAAACTAATAAAATCTTTTTAAACACAATTCACTCACTGTTTTAGTGGTGGTGATTGGGATATCAAATATTCAAATCAATCAATAATTTTTATTTTTATTCTAATTTTTAATATTTTCATAGTAGTTTAAAATAAATTAGTCTATTAGAAAAAACAAATTTGTAAACTTAAATATTAAAATCTTTTGATACACAATTCATTCACTGATCTAGAGTTGGTGATTGAGGTATCAAACATTTTAATCGTACAATAATTTTTATTTTTATTCTAATTTTTAATATTTTCATAGTAAGTTAAAATGAATGTATCCATTAGAAAAAAACATATTTGTAAACTAAACTATCAAAATCTTTTGATACCCGATTCGCTCACTGATCTAGAGCTGGTGATTGGGATATCAAACATTCGAAACGATAAATAATTTTTATTTTTATTCTAATTCTAAATATTTCCATAGTAGTTTAAAATAAATGTATCCATTAGAAAAAAACAAATTTGTAAACAAAACTTTTCAAATATTTTGATACACAATTCACTTACTGATCTAGAAATGGTGATTGCGATATCAAACAAACGAAACGATCATTAATTTTTATTTTTATTTTAATGTTTAATAATTTCATAGTAGTTTAAAATAAATGTATCTATTAGGAAAAATCAAATTTGTAAACTAAACTAATAATATCTTTTTAAACACAATTCACTCACTGTTTTAGTGGTGGTGATTGGGATATCAAATATTCAAATCGATCAATAATTTTTATTTCTATTCTAATTTTTAATATTTTCATAGTAGTTTAAAATAAATTAATATATTAGAAAAAACAAATTTGTAAACTAAACTATTAATATCATTTGATACACAATTCACTCACTGATCTAGAGTTGGTGATTGTGGTATCAAATATTTGAATCGATCAATAATTTTTATTTCTATTCTAATTTTTAATATTTTCAAAGTAAGTTAAAATAAATGTATCCATTAGAAAAAAACAAATTTGTAAACTAACCTATCAAAATCTTTTGATACCCGATTCGCTCACTGATCTAGAGCTGGTAATTAGGATATCAAACATTCGAATCGATCAATAATTTTGAATTTTATTCAACTTTTTAATATTTTCATAGTAGTTTAAAATAAATGTATCGATTAAGTAAAAACAAATTTGTAAACTAAACTATTAAAATCATTTGATACGGAACTCACTCACTGACCTATAGCTGTTGATACGATATAAAAAATTTGAATAGATCAGTAATTTTTATTTTTATTCTAATTTTAATTATTTTCATAGTAGTTTAAAGTAAATGTATCCATTAGAAAAAAACAAATTTGTAAACTAAACTATCAAAATCTTTTGATACCCGATTCGCTCACTGATCTAGAGCTGGTAATTAGGATATCAAACATTCGAATCCATCAATAATTTTTTTTTTATTCTAATTTTTAATATTTTTTTAGAAGTTTAAAATAAATGTGTCCATTAGAAAAAAACAAATTTGTAAACTAAAATATTAAAATCTTTTTAAACACAATTCATTCACTGTTTTAGAGGTGGTGATTGGGATATCAAATATTCAAATCGATCCATAATTTTTATTTTTATTCTAATTTTTATATTGTTGCGTGAGAAGACCATTCTGTCACTTTTAAATAAAATTTTGTAAATAAAAATTTTTTATTATCACATTAAAGAAATTTTTACTTCTTTGCTGTAAATAATTTTAAATTTTTGTATATAAAACTAGAAGTATTGAATTCCTTACTTCGTTTTATTTAAATTAAACAAATAATAATCTAATTTTTAATATTTTCATAGTAGTTTAATCAATTAAAAAAAACAAATTTTTAAACTAAGCTATTAAAATCTTTTAATACACAATTCACTCACTGATCTAGAGCTGGCGATTGAGGTATCAAACATTTGAATCGATCAATAATTTTTATTTTTATTCTAATTTTTAATATTTTCATAGTAGTTTAAAATAAATGTATCCATTAGAAAAAAACAAATTTGTAAACTAAACTATTAAAATCTTTTGATACACAATTCACTTGCTTATCTACAGATGGTGATTGAAATATCAAACATTTGAATCTATCGATAACTTTGATTTTTATTCAACGTTTTAATATGTTCATAGTAGTTTAAAATAAATGTATCCAATATGAAAAAACAAGCGTGTAAACTAAAATATTAAAATCTTTTGATACGCAATTCACTGGCTGATCTAGACCTGGTTATTGGGATATCAAACATTCGAATCGATCAATAATTTTTATTTTTATTCTAATTTTTAATATTTTCATAGAAGTTTAAAATAAATGTGTTCATTAGAAAAAAAACAAATTTGTAAACTAAAATATTAAAATCTTCTTAAACACAATTCATTCACTGTTTTAGAGGTGGTGATTGGGATAATAATTTTTAATATTTTCACAGGAGTTTAAAATTAATGAATCCATTAGAAAAAAACAAATATGTAAACAAAATATTAAAATCTTTTGATACGCAATTTACTCACTGATCTAGAGCTGGTGATTGGGATATCAAACATTTGAATCGATCAATAATTTTTATATGTATTCTAATTTTTAATATTTTCATAGTAGTTTAAAATAAATGTATCGATTAGGAAAAAAACAAATTTGTAAACTAAAATATTAAAATTTTTTTAGAAGAAATTCACTCAATGATCTAAAGCTGGTGATTGGGATGTTCAACATTCGAATCGATCAGTAATTTTTATTTTTATTCTAATTTTAAATATTTTCATAGTAGTTTTAAATAAATGTATCCATTAGATAAATACAAATTTGTAAACTAAAATATTAAAAATTTTTTCAATGAAATTCACACACAACTTTAGAGCATCTTATTGAGATATCAAACATTCGAATCGATCAAAAATTTTGATTTTTATTCAACTTTTCAATATTTTTATATTAAACTACTAAATGTATCCATTAGAAAAAAACAAAGTGGTAAACTACACTATTAAAATCTTTTGTTAAACAATTCACTTACTTATCTACAGCTGGTGATTGAAATATCAAACAATTAAATCGATCAATAACTTTGATTTTTATTCAACTTTTTAATACGTTCTGATCTAGACCTGGTGACTGGGATATCAAACATTCGAATCGATCAATAATTTTTATTTTTATTCTAATTTTAAATATTTTCATAGAAGTTTAAAATAAATGTATCTATTAGAAAAAAACATATTTGTAAACTAAACTATTAAAATCTTTTGATACACATTTGACTTACTGATCTAGATCTGGTGATTGAGATATCAAACATTCGAATCGATCAATAATTTTTATTTTTATTCTAATTTTAAATATTTTCATAGTAGTTTAAAATAAATGTATCCATTAAAAAAAATCAAATTTGTAAAATAAAATATTAAAATCTTTTGATAATCAATTAACTCACTAATCTAGAGCTGGTGATTGGGATACCAAACATTCGAATCGATAAATAATTTTTATTTTTATTCTAATTTTAAATATTTTGATAGTAGTTTAAAATAAATGTATCGATTAGAAAAAAACAAATTTGTAAAATAAAATATTCAAATCTCTTGATACACAATTCACTCACTGATCTGGAAATGGTGATTGAGAAATCAAACATTCGAAACGATCAATAATTTTTATTTTTATTTTAATTTTTATTATTTTCATACTAGTTTAAAATAAATGTATCCATTAGAAAAAAACAAATATGTAAACAAAATATTAAAATCTTTTGATACGCAATTTACTCACTAATCTAGAACTGGTGATTGGGATATCAAACATTTGAATTGATCATTAATTTTTATATTTATTCTAATTTTTAATATTTTCAGAGTAGTTTAAAATAAATTTATCGATTAGGAAAAAACAAATTTGTAAACTAAAATATTATAATTTTTTTAGACGAAATTCACTCACTGATCTAGAGCTGGTGATTGGGATGTCAAACATTCGAATCGATCAGTAATTTTTATTTTTATTCTAATTTTTAATATTTTCATAGTAATTTAAAATAAATGTATCCAGTAGAAAAAAACAAATTTGTAAACTATACTATTAAAATCTTTTGATACGCAATTCACTCACTGATCTAGAGTTGGTGATTGAAGTATCAAACATTTGAATCGATCAATAATTTTTATTTTTATTCTAATGTTAAATATTTTCATAGTAGCTTAAAATAAATGTTTCCAATAGAAAAAAAAATAAAAATTTGTAAAATAAAATATTAATTCTTTTGATACACAATTCACTCACTGATCTAAAGCTGGTAATTGGGATATTAAACATTCGAAACGATCAATAATTTTTATTTTAATTCTAATTTTTAATATTTAAAAATTAGAAATAATTAATTCTTTTGATACACAATCCACTTACTGATCTAAAGCTGGTGAATGGGATATTAAACATTCGAATCAATCAATAATTTTTATTTTAATACTAATTTTTAATATTTTCATTGTAGTTTAAAATAAATGTATCCATTAGAAAAAAATAAATTTGTAAACTAAACTATTAAAATCTTTTGATACACAATTCACTCACTGATCTAGAGCTGGTGTGGGATATCAAACATTCGAATCGATCAGTAATTTTTATTTTGATTATAATCTTAAATATTTTCATAGTAGTTCAAAATAAATGTATCGATTAGAAATAAACAAATTTGTAAACTAAAATATTATAAAATTTTTCAACGAAATTCACACACAACTTTAGAGCATCGGACTGAGATATCAAACATTCGAATAGATCAAAAATTTTGATTTTTATTCAACTTTTTAATATTTTCATAGTAGTTTAAAATAAATGTATCCATTAGAAAAAGACAAATTTGTAAACTACACTACTAAAATATTTTGTTAAACAACTCACTTACTTATCTACAGCTGGTGATTGAAATATCAAACATTTGAATCGATCAATAACTTTGATTTTTGTTCAACTTTTTAATATGTTCTGATCTAGACATAGTGATTGGGATATCAAACATTCAAATCGATCAATAATTTTCATTTTTATTCTAATTTTAAATATTTTCTTAGTAGTTTAAAATAAATGCATCCATTAGAAAAAAACATATTTGTAAACTAAACTATTAAAATCTTTTGATACACATTTGACTTACTGATCAAGATCTGGTGATTGAGATATCAAACATTCGAATCGATAAATAATTTTTATTTTTATTCTAATTTTAAATATTTTCATAGTAGTTTAAAATAAATGTATCCATTAAAAAAAATCAAATTTGTAAAATAAAATATTAAAATCTTTTGATAATCAATTAACTCACTAATCTAGAGCTGGTGATTGGGATACCAAACATTCGAATCGATAAATAATTTTTATATTTATTCTAATTTTAAATATTTTCATAGTAGTTTAAAATAAATGTATCCATTAGAAAAAAACAAATTTGTAAACTAAACTAATAAAATCTTTTTAAACACAATTCACTCACTGTTTTAGTGGTGGTGATTGGGATATCAAATATTCAAATCGATCAATAATTTTTATTTTTATTCTAATTTTTAATATTTTCATAGTAGTTTAAAATAAATTAGTCTATTAAAAAAAACAAATTTGTAAACTTAAATATTAAAATCTTTTGATACACAATTCACTCACTGATCTAGAGTTGGTGATTGAGGTATCAAACATTTTAATCGTACAATAATTTTTATTTTTATTCTAATTTTTAATATTTTCATAGTAAGTTAAAATGAATATATTCATTAGAAAAAAACATATTTGTAAACTAAACTATCAAAATCTTTTGATACCCGATTCGCTCACTGATCTAGAGCTGGTGATTGGGATATCAAACATTCGAAACGATAAATAATTTTTATTTTTATTCTAATTTTAAATATTTCCATAGTAGTTTAAAATAAATGTATCCATTAGAAAAAAACCAATTTGTAAACTAAACTATTAAAATATTTTGATACACAATTCACTCACTGATCTAGAGCTGGTGATTGGGATATCAAACATTCGAATGGATCAATAATTTTTATTTTTATTCTAATTTTTAATATTTTTACAGTAGTAGTTTAAAATAAATGTATCCATTAGGAAAACACAAGTTTGTAAACTTAAATATTAAAATCTTTTAATACGCAACTCACTCACTGATCAAGAGCTAGTAATTGGGATATATAACAATCGAATCGATCAATAATTTTTATTTTTATTCTAATTTTTAATATTTTCATAGTAGTTTAAAATAAATGTTTGCATTAGCAAAAAACAAATTTGTAAACTAAACTATTAAAATCTTTCGATACACATTTGACTCAATGGTCTAGGGCTAGTGATTGGGATATCAAACATTCGAATCGATCAATAATTTGTATGTTTATTCTAATTTTTAATATTTTCATAGTAATTTAAAATAAATGTATCCATTAGAAAAAAACAAATTTGTAAATTAAACTTTTAAAATCTTTTGATACATATTTGACTTTCTGATCTAGATCTAATGATTGGGATATCAAACATTCGAATCGATCAAAAATGTCTATTTTTATTCTAATTTTAAAATTTTATAGTAGTTTAAAATATCTGTATCGATTAGGAAAAAACTAATTAGTAAACTAAAATTTTAAAATCTTTTGATACACAATTCACTCACTTATCTAGAGCTGGTGATTGGGATATCAAACATTCGAATCGATAAATAATTTTTATTTTTATTCAGTTTTTTAATATTTTCATAGTAGTTTAAAATAAATGTATCCATTAGAAAAAAACAAATTTGTAAACTAAACTATTCAAATTCTTTGATATAAAATTCACTTACTGATCTAGTACTGGTGATTGGGATATCAAACATTCGAAACGATCAATGTTTTTTATTTCTATTTTAATTTTTATAATTTTCATAGTAGTTTAAAATAAATGTATCCATCAGAAAAAAACAATTTTGTAAACTAAACTATTAAAATCTTTTTAAACACGATTCACTCAATGTTTTAGAGGTGGTGTTGAGATATCAAATATTCAAATCGATCCATAATTTTTATTTTTATTCTAATTTTTAATATTTTCATAGTTGTTTAAAATAATTTTATCAATTAGAAAAAACAAATTTGTAAACTATGCTATTAAAATCTTTTGATACACAATTCACTCGCTGATCTATAGCTGGTAATTGAGGTATCACGCATTTGAATCGATCAATAATTTTTATTTTTAGTCTATTTTATAATATTTCCATAGTAGTTTAAAATAAATGTATCCATTAGAAAAAATAAATTTGTAAACTAAACTATTAAAATATTTTGATACACAATTCACTAACTTATCTAGAGCTGGTGATTGGGATATCAAACATTCGTATCGATAAATAATTTTTATTTTTATTCTAATCTTTATGATTTTCATAGTTGTTTAAAATAAATTTATCAATTAGAAAAAACAAATTTGTAAACTAAAATATTAAAATCTTTTGATAAACAATTCACTTACTGATCTAGAGCTGGTGATTGGGATATCAAACTTTCGAAACGATAAATAATTTTTATTTTTATTCTAATTTTAAATATTTCCATAGTAGTTTAAAATAAATCTATCCATTAGCAAAAAACAAATTTGTAACTAAACTATTCAAATCTTTTGAAACACAATTCACTCACTGATATAGAAATGGTGATTGCGATATCAAACATACGAAACGATCATTAATTTTTATTTTTATTTTAATGTTTAATATTTTCATAGTAGTTTAAAATAAATGTATCCATTAGAAAAAAACAAATTTGTAAACTAAACTCATAAAATCTTTTTAAACACAATTCACTCACTGTTTTAGTGGTGGTGATTGGGATATCAAATATTCAAATCGATCAATAATTTTTATTTTTATTCTAATTTTTAATATTTTCATAGTAGATTAAAATAAATTAGTCTATTAGAAAAATCAAATTTGTAAACTTAAATATTAAAATCTTTTGATAAACAATTCACTCACTGATCTAGAGTTGGTGATTGAGGTATCAAACATTTTAATCGTACAATAATTTTTATTTTTATTCTAATTTTTAATATTTTCATAGTAAGTTAAAATGAATGTATCTATTAGAAAAAAACATATTTGTAAACTAATCTATCAAAATCTTTTGATACCCGATTCGCTCACTGATCTAGAGCTGGTGATTGGGATATCAAACATTCGAAACGATAAATAATTTTTATTTTTATTCTAATTTTAAATATTTCCATAGTAGTTTAAAATAAATGTATCCATTAGAAAAAAACAATTTTGTAAACAAAACTTTTCAAATATTTTAATACACAATTCACTCACTGATCTAGAAATGGTGATTGCGGTATCAAACATACGAAACGATCATTAATTTTTATTTTTATTTTAATGTTTAATATTTTCATAGTAGTTTAAAATAAATTAATATATTAGAAAAAACAAATTTGTAAACTAAACTATTAATATCATTTGATACACAATTCACTCACTGATCAAGAGTTGGTGATTGTGGTATCAAATATTTGAATCGATCAATAATTTTTATTTCTATTCTAATTTTTAATATTTTCAAAGTAAGTTAAAATAAATGTATCAATTAGAAAAAACAAATTTGTAAAATAAAATATTCAAATCTCTTGATACACTATTCACTCACTGATCTGGAAATGGTGATTGAGAAATCAAACATTCGAAACGATCAATAATTTTTATTTTTATTTTAATTTTTAATATTTTCATAGTAGTTTAAAATAAATTTATCGATTAGGAAAAAACAAATTTGTAAACTAAAATATTAAAATTTTTTTAGACGAAATTCACTCACTGATCTAGAGCTGGTGATTGGGATGTCAAACATTCGAATCGATCAGTAATTTTTATTTTTATTCTAATTTTAAATATTTTCATAGTAGTTTAAAATAAATGTATCCATTAGAAAAAAACAAATTTGTAAACTATACTATTAAAATCTTTTGATACGCAATTCACTCACTGGTCTAGAGTTGGTGATTGAGGTATCAAACATTTGAATCGATCAATAATTTTTATTTTTATTCTAATTTTAAATATTTTCATAGTAGCTTAAAATAAATGTTTTCATTAGAAAAAAAAATAAAAATTTGTAAAATAAAATATTAATTCTTTTGATACACAATTCACTCACTGATCTAAAGCTGGTAATTGGGATATTAAACATTCGAAACCATCAATAATTTTTATTTTAATTCTAATTTTTAATATTTAAAAATTAGAATTAATTATTTTTTTTGATACACAATTCACTCACTGATCTAGAAATGGTGATTGCGAAATCAAACATACGAAACGATCATTAGTTTTTATTTTTATTTTAATGTTTAATATTTTCACAGTAGTTTAAAATAAATGAATCCATTAGAAAAAAACAAATATGTAAACAAAATATTAAAATCTTTTGATACTCAATTTACTCACTGATCTAGAGCTGGTGATTGGGATATCAAACATTTGAATCGATCAATAATTTTTATATTTATTCTAATTTTTAATATTTTCATAGTAGTTTAAAATAAATGTATCGATTAGGAAAAAAACAAATTTGTAAATTAAAATATTAAAATTTTTTTAGAAGAAATTCACTCACTGATCTAGAGCTGTTGATTAGGATATCAAACATTCGAATCGATCAGTAATTTTTATTTTTATTCTAATTTTAAATATTTTCATAGTAGTTTTAAATAAATGTATCCATTAGATAAATACAAATTTGTATACTAACATATTAAAATTTTTTCAACGAAATTCACACACAACTTTAGAGCATCTGATTGAGATATCAAACATTCGAATCGATCAAAAATTTTGATTTTTATTCAACTTTTTAATATTTTTATATTAAACTACTAAATGTGTCCATTAGAAAAAAACAAAGTGGTAAACTACACTATTAAAATCTTTTGTTAAACAATTCACTTACTTATCTACAGCTGGTGATTGAAATATCAAACAATTAAATCGATCAATAACTTTGATTTTTATTCAACTTTTTAATACGTTCTGATCTAGACCTGGTGATTGGGATATCAAACATTCGAATCGATCAATAATTTTTATTTTTATTCTAATTTTAAATATTTTCATAGCAGTTTAAAATAAATGTATCCATTAGAAAAAAACATATTTGTAAACTAAACTATTAAAATCTTTTGATACACATTTGACTTACTGATCTAGATCTGGTGATTGAGATATCAAACATTCGAATCGATCAATAATTTTTATTTTTATTCTAATTTTAAATATTTTCATAGTAGTTTAAAATAAATGTATCCATTAAAAAAAATCAAATTTGTAAAATAAAATATTAAAATCTTTTGATAATCAATTAACTCACTAATCTAGAGCTGGTGATTGGGATACCAAACATTCGAATCGATAAATAATTTTTATTTTTATTCTAATTTTAAATATTTTCATAGTAGTTTAAAATAAATGTATCCATTAGAAAAAAACAAATTTGTAAACTAAACTAATAAAATCTTTTTAAACACAATTCACTCACTGTTTTAGTGGTGGTGATTGGGATATCAAATATTCAAATCGATCAATAATTTTTATTTTTATTCTAATTTTTAATATTTTCATAGTAGTTTAAAATAAATTAGTCTATTAGAAAAAACAAATTTGTAAACTTAAATATTAAAATCTTTTGATACACAATTCACTCACTGATCTAGAGTTGGTGATTGAGGTATCAAACATTTTAATCGTACAATAATTTTTATTTTTATTCTAATTTTTAATATTTTCATAGTAAGTTAAAATGAATGTATCCATTAGAAAAAAACATATTTGTAAACTAAACTATCAAAATCTTTTGATACCCGATTCGCTCACTGATCTAGAGCTGGTGATTGGGATATCAAACATTCGAAACGATAAATAATTTTTATTTTTATTCTAATTTTAAATATTTTCATAGTAGTTTAAAATAAATGTATCCATTAGAAAAAAACAAATTTGTAAACAAAACTTTTCAAATATTTTGATACACAATTCACTCACTGATCTAGAAATGGTGATTGCGATATCAAACATACGAAACGATCATTAATTTTTATTTTTATTTTAATGTTTAATAATTTCATAGTAGTTTAAAATAAATTTATCTATTAGGAAAAAAACAAATTTGTAAACTAAACTAATAATATCTTTTTAAACACAATTCACTCACCGTTTTAGTGGTGGTGATTGGGATATCAAATATTCAAATCGATCAATAATTTTTATTTTTATTCTAATTTTTAATATTTTCATAGTAGTTTAAAATAAATTAATATAGTAGAAAAAACAAATTTGTAAACTAAACTATTAATATCATTTGATACACAATTCACTCACTGATCTAGAGTTGGTGATTGTGGTATCAAATATTTGAATCGATCAATAATTTTTATTTCTATTCTAATTTTTAATATTTTCAAAGTAAGTTAAAATAAATGTATCCATTAGAAAAAAACAAATTTGTAAACTAAACTATAAAAATCTTTTGATACCCGATTCGCTCACTGATCTAGAGCTGGTAATTAGGATATCAAACATTCGAATCGATCAATAATTTTGAATTTTATTCAACTTTTTAATATTTTCATAGTAGTTTAAAATAAATGTATCGATTAAGTAAAAACAAATTTGTAAACTAAACTATTAAAATCATTTGATACGGAACTCACTCACTGACCTATAGCTGTTGATACGATATCAAAAATTTGAATAGATCAGTAATTTTTATTTTTATTCTAATTTTAATTATTTTCATAGTAGTTTAAATTAAATGTATCCATTAGAAAAAAACAAATTTGTAAACTAAAATATTAAAAAATATTTAGACGAAATTTTCCCAGCTTTAGAGCATTTGATTGAGATATCAAACATTCGAATCGATCAAAAATTTTTATTTTTATTCAACTTTTTAATATTTTCATAGTAGTTTAAAATAAATGTATCCATTAGAAAAGGACAAATTTGTAAACTAAACTATTAAAATCTTTTGATACACAATTCACTTGCTTATCTACAGATGGTGATTGAAATATCAAACATTTGAATCTATCAATAACTTTGATTTTTATTCAACTTTTTAATATGTTCATAATAGTTTAAAATAAATGTATCCAATATGAAAAAAACAAGCGTGTAAACTTAAATATTAAAATCTTTTGATACGCAATTCACTGGCTGATCTTGACCTGGTTATTGGGATATCAAACATTCGAATCCATCAATAATTTTTTTTTTATTCTAATTTTTAATATTTTCATAGAAGTTTAAAATAAATGTGTCCATTAGAAAAAAACAAATTTGTAAACTAAAATATTAAAATCTTTTTAAACACAATTCATTCACTGTTTTAGAGGTGGTGATTGGGATATCAAATATTCAAATCGATCCATAATTCTTATTTTTATTCTAATTTTTATATTGTTGCAAGAGAAGACCATTCTGTCACTTTTAAATAAAATTTTGTATATAAAAATTTTTTATTATCACATTAAAGAAATTTTTACTTCTTTGCTGTAAATAATTTTTAATTTTTGTATATAAAACTAGAAGTATTGAATTCCTTACTTCGTTTTATTTAAATTAAACAAATAATAATCTAATTTTTAATATTTTCATAGTAGTTTAATCAATTAGAAAAAACAAATTTTTAAACTAAGCTATTAAAATCTTTTAATACACAATTCACTCACTGATCTAGAGCTGGTGATTGAGGTATCAAACATTTGAATCGATCAATAATTTTTATTTTTATTCTAATTTTTAATATTTTCATAGTAGTTTAAAATAAATGTATCCATTAGAAAAAAACAAATTTGTAAACTAAACTATTAAAATCTTTTGATACACAATTCACTTGCTTATCTAAAGATGGTGATTGAAATATCAAACATTTGAATCTATCAATAACTTTGATTTCTATTCAACGTTTTAATATGTTCATAGTAGTTTAAAATAAATGTATCCAATATGAAAAAACAAGCGTGTAAACTAAAATATTAAAATCTTTTGATACGCAATTCACTGGCTGATCTAGACCTGGTTAATGGGATATCAAACATTCGAATCGATCAATAAATTTTATTTTTATTCTAATTTTTAATATTTTCATAGAAGTTTAAAATAAATGTGTTCATTAGAAAAAAACAAATTTGTAAACTAAAATATTAAAATCTTCTTAAACACAATTCATTCACTGTTTTAGAGGTGGTGATTGGGATAATAATTTTTAATATTTTCACAGTAGTTTAAAATAAATGTATCCATTAGAAAAAAACAAATATGTACACAAAATATTAAAATCTTTTGATACGCAATTTACTCACTGATCTAGAGCTGGTGATTGAGATATCAAACATTTGAATCGATCAATAATTTTTATATTAATTCTAATTTTTAATATTTTCATAGTAGTTTAAAATAAATGTATCGATTAGGAAAAAAAGAAATTTGTAAACTAAAATATTAAAATTTTTTTAGAAGAAATTCACTCACTGATCTAAAGCTGGTGATTGGGATGTCAAACATTCGAATCGATCAGTAATTTTTATTTTTATTCTAATTTTAAATATTTTCATAGTAGTTTTAAATAAATGTATCCATTAGATAAATACAAATTTGTAAACTAAAATATTAAAAAAATTTTCAACGAAATTCACACACAACTTTAGAGCATCTGATTGAGATATCAAACATTCGAATCGATCAAAAATTTTGATTTTTATTCAACTTTTTAATATTTTTATATTAAACTACTAAATGTATCCATTAGAAAAAAACCAAGTGGTAAACTACACTATTAAAATCTTTTGTTAAACAATTCACTTACTTATCTACAGCTGGTGATTGAAATATCAAACAATTAAATCGATCAATAACTTTGATTTTTATTCAACTTTTTAATACGTTCTGATCTAGACCTGGTGATTGGGATATCAAACATTCGAATCGATCAATAATTTTTATTTTTATTCTAATTTTAAATATTTTCATAGAAGTTTAAAATAAATGTATCCATTCGAAAAAAACATATTTGTAAACTAAACTATTAAAATCTTTTGATACACATTTGACTTACTGATCTAGATCTGGTGATTGAGATATCAAACATTCGAATCGATAAATAATTTTTATTTTTATTCTAATTTTAAATATTTTCATAGTAGTTTAAAATAAATGTATCCATTAAAAAAAATCAAATTTGTAAAATAAAATATTAAAATCTTTTGATAATCAATTAACTCACTAATCTAGAGCTGCTGATTGGGATACCAAACATTCGAATCGATAAATAATTTTTATTTTTATTCTAATTTTAAATATTTTGATAGTAGTTTAAAATAAATGTATCGATTAGAAAAAAACAAATTTGTAAAATAAAATATTCAAATCTCTTGATACACAATTCACTCACTGATCTGGAAATGGTGATTGAGAAATCAAACATTCGAAACGATCAATAATTTTTATTTTTATTTTAATTTTAATATTTTCATACTAGTTTAAAATAAATGTATCCATTAGAAAAAACAAATATGTAAACAAAATATTAAAATCTTTTGATACGCAATTTACTCACTAATCTAGAGCTGGTGATTGCGATATCAAACATTTGAATTGATCATTAATTTTTATATTTATTCTAATTTTTAATATTTTCATAGTAGTTTAAAATAAATTTATCGATTAGGAAAAAACAAATTTGTAAACTAAAATATTAAATTTTTTTTAGACGAAATTCATTCACAGATCTAGAGCTGGTGATTGGGATGTCAAACATTCGAATCGATCAGTAATTTTTATTTTTATTCTAATTTTTAATATTTTCATAGCAGTTTAAAATAAATGTATCCAGTAGAAAAAAACAAATTTGTAAACTATACTATTAAAATCTTTTGATACGCAATTCACTCACTGATCTAGAGTTGGTGATTGAGGTATCAAACATTTGAATCGATCAATAATTTTTATTTTTATTCTAATTTTAAATATTTTCATAGTAGCTTAAAATAAATGTTTCCAATAGAAAAAAAAAATAAAAATTTGTAAAATAAAATATTAATTCTTTTGATACACAATTCACTCACTGATCTAAAGCTGTTAATTGGGATATTAAACATTCGAAACGATCAATAATTTTTATTTTAATTCTAATTTTTAATATTTAAAAATTAGAAATAATTAATTCTTTTGATACACAATCCACTTACTGATCTAAAGCTGGTGAATGGGATATTAAACATTCGAAACGATCAATAATTTTTATTTTAATACTAATTTTTAATATTTGCATTGTAGTTTAAAATAAATGTATCCATTAGAAAAAAATAAATTTGTAAACTAAACTATTAAAATCTTTTGATACACAATTCACTCACTGATCTAGAGCTGGTGATTGGGATATCAAACATTCGAATCGATCAGTAATTTTTATTTTTATTCTAATTTTAAATATTTTCATAGTAGTTCAAAATAAATGTATCGATTAGAAAAAAACAAATTTGTAAACTAAAATATTAAAAAAATTTCCAACGAAATTCATACACAAATTTAGAGCATCTGATTGAGATATCAAACATTCGAATCGATCAAAAATTTTGATTTTTATTCAACTTTTTAATATTTTCATAGTAGTTTAAAATAAATGTATCCATTAGAAAAAGACAAATTTGTAAACTACACTATTAAAATCTTTTGTAACACAATTCTACACAATAATTGTGTAGAACAATTATAAACAATAACTTTTATTTTTATTCTAATTTTTAATATTTTCATAGTAGTTTAAAATTAATTTATCCAGTAGAAAAAAACAAATTTGTAAACTAAAATATTAAAATCTTTTTATACACAATTCACTCACAGTTCTAGAAATGGTAATTAAGATATCAAACATTCGAATCGATCAATAATTTTGATTTTTATTCTAATTTTTAATATTTTCATAGTAGTTTAAAATAAATGTATCGATTTGAAAAAAACAAATTTGTAAACTTAACTAATAAAATCTTCTTAAACACAATTCATTCACTATTTTAGAGGTGGTGATTGGTATATAAAATGTTCAAATCGATCCATAATTTTTATTTTTATTCTAATTTTTAATATTTTCATAGTAGTTTAAAATAAATTATTCATTAGAAAAAAACAAATTTGTAAACTAAAATATTAAAAAAAATTTAGACGAAATATTCACAGCTTTAGAGGTTTCATTGAGATATCAAACATTCGAATCGATCAAAAATTTTGATTTTTATTCTAAATTTTAATATTTTCATAGTAGTTTAAAATAAATGTATCGATTAGAAAAAAACAAATGTGAAAACTAAACTATCAAATCTTTTGAAACACAATTCACTTACTGATCCAAGGCTGGTGATTGGGAAATCAAACATTCGAATTGATCAATAATTTTTATTTTTATTCTAATTTTTAGTATTTTCATTGTTGTTTAAAATAAATTTATCCATTAGAAAAAAACAAATTTGTATACTAAACTATTAAAATCTTTTGATAAACAATTCACTCACTGAACTAGAGCTGCTGACTGGGATATCAAATATTCGAATCGATCAATAATTTTTATTTTTATTCTAATTTTAAATATTTTCATAGTAGTTTAAAATAAATGTATCCATTAGAAAAAAACAAATTTGTAAACTATACTAATAAAATCTTTTGATACGCAATTCACTCACTGATCTAGAGTTGGTGATTGAGGTATCAAACATTTGAATCGATCAATAATTTTTATTTTAATTATAATTTTTAATATTTTCATAGTAGCTTAAAATAAAATATAATGTTTCCATTAGAAAAAAAAATAAAAATTTGTAAAATAAAATTTTAATTCTTTTGATACACAATTCACTCACTGATCTAAAGCTGGTAATTGGGATATTAAATATTCGAAACGATCAATAATTTTTATTTTAATTCTAATTTTAAACATTTAAAAATTAGAATTAATTTATTCTTTTGATACACAATTCACTTACTGGTATAAAGCTGGTGAATGGGATATTAAACATTCGAAACGATCAATAATTTTTATTTTAATTCTAATTTTTAATATTTTCATTGTAGTTTAAAATAAATGTATCCATTAGAAAAAAAAAATTTGTAAACTAAACTATTAAAATCTTTTGATACACAATTCACTCACTTATCTAGAGCTGGTGATTGGGATATCAAACATTCGAATCGATCAGTAATTTTTATTTTTATTCTAATTTTAAATATTTTCATAGTAGTTCAAAATAAATGTATCGATTAGAAAAAAACAAATTTGTAAACTAAAATATTAAAAAAATTTCCAACGAAATTCACACACAACTTTAGAGCATCTGATTGAGATATCAAACATTCGAATCGATCAAAAATTTTGATTTTTATTCAACTTTTTAATATTTTCATAGTAGTTTAAAATAAATATATCCATTAGAAAAAGACAAATTTGTAAACTACACTATTAAAATCTTTTGTTAAACAATTCACTTACTTATCTACAGCTGGTGATTGAAAGATCAAACAATTGAATCGATCAATAACTTTGATTTTGTTCAACTTTTTAATATGTTCTGATCTAGACATAGTGATAGGGATATCAAACATTCGAATCGATCAATAATTTTTATTTTTATTCTAATTTTTAATATTTTCATAGTAGTTTAAAATAAATGTATCCATTAGGAAAAACAAATTTTTAAACTAAAATATTAAAATCTTTTGATAATCAATTAACTCACTAATCTAGAGCTGGTGATTTGGATACCAAATATTCGAATCGATAAATAATTTTTATTTTTATTCTTATTTTAAATATTTTCATAGTAATTTAAAAAAACAGTATCGATTAGAAAAAAACAAATTTGTAAACATAAATATTAAAATCTTGTGATACACAATTCAGTCACTGATCTAGAGCTGGTGATTGGGATATCAAACATTTGAATCGATCTGTAATTTTTATATTTATTCTAATTTTTAATATTTTCATAGGGTTATAAAAGAAATGTATCGATTAGGAAAAAATAAATTTGTAAACTAAAATATTAAAATCTTTTGATACACAATTCACTTACAGATCTAGAGCTGGTGATTAGGATATCAAACATTCGAATCGATAAATAATTTTTATTTTTATTCTAATTTTAAATATTTTCATAGTAGTTTAAAATAAATGTATCCATTAGGAAAAACAAATTTGTAAACTAAACTATTAAAATGTTTTGATAATCAATTAACTCACTAATCTAGAGCTTGTGATTGGGATACCAAACATTCGAATCGATAAATAATTTTTATTTTTATTCTAATTTTAAATATTTTCATAGTAGTTTTAAATAAATGTATCCATTAGATAAATACAAATTTGTAAACTAAAATATTAAAAAAATTTTCAACGAAATTCACACACAACTTTAGAGCATCTGATCGAGATATCAAACATTCGAATCGATCAAAAATTTTGATTTTTATTCAACTTTTTAATATTTTTATATTAAACTAATAAATGTATCCATTAGAAAAAAACAAAGTGGTAAACTACACTATTAAAATCTTTTATTAAACAATTCACTTACTTATCTACAGCTGGTGATTGAAATATCAAACAATTAAATCGATCAATAACTTTGATTTTTATTCAACTTTTTAATACGTTCTGATCTAGACCTTGTGATTGGGATATCAAACATTCGAATCGATCAATAATTTTTATTTTTATTCTAATTTTAAATATTTTCATAGTAGTTTAAAATAAATGTATCCATTAGAAAAAAACATATTTGTAAACTAAACTATTAAAATCTTTTGGTACACATTTGACTTACTGACCTAGATCTGGTGATTGAGATATCAAACATTCGAATCGATCAATAATTTTTGTTTTTATTCAAATTTTTAATATTTTCATAGTAATTTAAAATAAATGTATCCATTAGGAAAAACAAATTTTTAAACTAAAATATTAAAATCTTTTGATACACAATTAACTCACTAATCTAGAGCTGGTGATTGGAATACTAAACATTCGAATCGATAAGTAATTTTTATTTTTATTCTAATTTTAAATATTTGCATAGTAGTTTAAAATAAATGTCTCGGTTAGAAAAAAACAAATTTGTAAACTTAAATATTAAAATCTTTTGATACACAATTCACTCACTGATCTAGAGCTGGTGATTGGGATATCAAACAGTTGAATCGATCTGTAATTTTTATATTTATTCTAATTTTTAATATTTTCATAGGATTATAAAAGGAATGTATCGATTAGGAAAAAACAAATTGGTAAACTAAAATATTAAAATCTTTTGATACACAATTCACTTACTGATCTAGAGCTGGTGATTGGGATATCAAACATTCGAATCGATCAGTAATTTTTATTTTTATTCTAATTTTAAATATTTTCATAGTAGTTCAAAATAAATGTATCGATTAGAAAAAAACAAATTTGTAAACTAAAATATTAAAAAAATTTCCAACGAAATTCACACACAACTTTAGAGCATCTGATTGAGATATCAAACATTCGAATCGATCAAAAATTTTGATTTTTATTCAACTTTTTAATATTTTCATAGTAGTTTAAAATAAATGTATCCATTAGAAAAAGACAAATTTGTAAACTACACTATTAAAATATTTTGTTAAACAATTCACTTACTTATCTACAGCTGGTGATTGAAAGATCAAACAATTGAATCGATCAATAACTTTGATTTTGTTCAACTTTTTAATATGTTCTGATCTAGACATAGTGATAGGGATATCAAACATTCGAATCGATCAATAATTTTGATTTTTATTCTAATTTTTAATATTTTCATAGTAGTTTAAAATAAATGTATCCATTAGGAAAAACAAATTTGTAAACTAAAATATTAAAATCTTTTGATAATCAATTAACTCACTAATCTAGAGCTGGTGATTTGGATACCAAATATTCGAATCGATAAATAATTTTTATTTTTATTCTTATTTTAAATATTTTCATAGTAATTTAAAAAAACAGTATCGATTAGAAAAAAACAAATTTGTAAACATAAATATTAAAATCTTGTGATACACAATTCACTCACTGATCTAGAGCTGGTGATTGGGATATCAAACATTTGAATCGATCTGTAATTTTTATATTTATTCTAATTTTTAATATTTTCATAGGGTTATAAAAGAAATGTATCGATTAGGAAAAAATAAATTTGTAAACTAAAATATTAAAATCTTTTGATACACAATTCACTTACAGATCTTGAGCTGGTGATTAGGATATCAAACATTCGAATCGATAAATAATTTTTATTTTTATTCTAATTTTAAATATTTTCATAGTAGTTTAAAATAAATGTATCCATTAGGAAAAACAAATTTGTAAACTAAACTATTAAAATGTTTTGATAATCAATTAACTCACTAATCTAGAGCTTGTGATTGGGATACCAAACATTCGAATCGATAAATAATTTTTATTTTTATTCTAATTTTAAATATTTTCATAGTAGTTTTAAATAAATGTATCCATTAGATAAATACAAATTTGTAAACTAAAATATTAAAAAAATTTTCAACGAAATTCACACACAACTTTAGAGCATCTGATTGAGATATCAAACATTCGAATCGATCAAAAATTTTGATTTTTATTCAACTTTTTAATATTTTTATATTAAACTAATAAATGTATCCATTAGAAAAAAAAAAAGTGGTAAACTACACTATTAAAATCTTTTATTAAACAATTCACTTACTTATCTACAGCTGGTGATTGAAATATCAAACAATTAAATCGATCAATAACTTTGATTTTTATTCAACTTTTTAATACGTTCTGATCTAGACCTTGTGATTGGGATATCAAACATTCGAATCGATCAATAATTTTTATTTTTATTCTAATTTTAAATATTTTCATAGTAGTTTAAAATAAATGTATCCATTAGAAAAAAACATATTTGTAAACTAAACTATTAAAATCTTTTGGTACACATTTGACTTACTGACCTAGATCTGGTGATTGAGATATCAAACATTCGAATCGATCAATAATTTTTGTTTTTATTCAAATTTTTAATATTTTCATAGTAATTTAAAATAAATGTATCAATTAGGAAAAACAAATTTTTAAACTATAATATTAAAATCTTTTGATACACAATTAACTCACTAATCTAGAGCTGGTGATTGGAATACTAAACATTCGAATCGATAAGTAATTTTTATTTTTATTCTAATTTTAAATATTTGCATAGTAGTTTAAAATAAATGTCTCGGTTAGAAAAAAACAAATTTGTAAACTTAAATATTAAAATCTTTTGATACACAATTCACTCACTGATCTAGAGCTGGTGATTGGGATATCAAACAGTTGAATCGATCTGTAATTTTTATATTTATTCTAATTTTTAATATTTTCATAGGATTATAAAAGGAATGTATCGATTAGGAAAAAACAAATTGGTAAACTAAAATATTAAAATCTTTTGATACACAATTCACTTACTGATCTAGAGCTGGTGATTGGGATATCAAACATTCGAATCGATCAGTAATTTTTATTTTTATTCTAATTTTAAATATTTTCATAGAAGTTTAAAATAAATGTATCCATTAGGAAAAACAAATTTGTAAACTAAAATATTAAAATCTTTTGATAATCAATTAACTCACTAATCTAGAGCTGGTGATTGGGATACCAAACATTCGGATCGATAAATAATTTTTATTTTTATTCTAATTTTAAATATTTTCATAGTAGTTTAAAAAAACAGTATCGATTAGAAAAAAACAAATTTGTAAACTTAAATATTAAAATCTTTTGATACACAATTCACTCACTGATCTAGAGCTGATGATTGGGATATCAAACATTTGAATCGATCTGTAATTTTTATATTTATTTTAATTTTTAATATTTTCATAGGATTATAAAAGGAATGTATCGATTAGGAAAAAACAAATTTGTAAACTAAAATATTAAAATCTTTTGATACACAATTTACTTACTGATCTAGAGCTGGTGATTGGGATACAAAACATTCGAATCGATAAATAATTTTTATTTTTATTCTAATTTTAAATATTTTCATAATTGTTTAAAATAAATGTATCCATTAAAAAAAAATCAAATTTGTAAAATAAAATATTCAAATCTCTTGATACACTATTCACTCACTGATCTAGAGCTGGTGATTGGGATGTCAAACATTCGAATCGATCAGTAATTTTTATTTTTATTCTAATTTTAAATATTTTCATAGTAGTTTAAAATAAATGTATCCATTAGAAAAAAACAAATTTGTAAACTATACTATTAAAATCTTTTGATACGCAATTCACTCACTGGTCTAGAGTTGGTGATTGAGGTATCAAACATTTGAATCGATCAATAATTTTTATTTTTATTCTAATTTTAAATATTTTCATAGTAGCTTAAAATAAATGTTTCCATTAGAAAAAAAAATAAAAATTTGTAAAATAAAATATTAATTCTTTTGATACACAATTCACTCACTGATCTAAAGCTGGTAATTGGGATATTAAACATTCGAAACCATCAATAATTTTTATTTTAATTCTAATTTTTAATATTTAAAAATTAGAATTAATTATTTTTTTTGATACACAATCCACTAACTGATCTAAAGCTGGTGAATGGGATATTAAACATTCGAAAGGATCAATAATTTTTATTTTAATTCTAATTTTTAATATTTTCATTGTAGTTTAAAATAAATGTATCCATTAGAAAAAAACAAATTTGTAAACTAAACTATTAAAATCTTTTGATACACAATTCACTCACTAATCTAAAGCTGGTAATTGGGATATTAAACATTCGAATCGATCAGTAATTTTTATTTTTATTCTAATCTTAAATATTTTCATAGTAGTTCAAAATAAATGTATCGATTAGAAAAAAACAAATTTGGAAACTAAAAACAATTTTTCAACGAAATTCACACACATTTTTAAAGCATCTGATTGAGATATCAAACATTCGAATCGATCAAAAAATTTTATTTTTATTCAATTTTTTAATATTTTCATAGTAGTTTAAAATAAATGTATCCATTAGAAAAAGACAAATTTAAAAACTACACTATTAAAATCTTTTGTTAAACAATTCACTAACTTATCTACAGCTGGTGATTGAAATATCAAACAATTGAATCGATCAATAACTTTGATTTTTGTTCAACTTTTTAATATGTTCTGATCTAGACATAGTGATTGGGATATCAAACATTCGAATCGATCAATAATTTTCATTTTTAATCTAATCTTTAATATTTTCATAGTAGTTTAAAATAAATGTATCCATTAGGAAAAACAAATTTGTAAACTATAATATTAAAATCTTTTGATAATCAATTAACTCACTAATCTAGAGCTGGTGATTGGGATACTAAACATTCGTATCGATAAATAATTGTTATTTTTATTCTAATTTTAAATATTTTCATAGTAGTTTAAAAAAACAGTATCGATTAGAAAAAAACAAATTTGTAAACATAAATATTAAAATCTTTTGATACACAATTCACTCACTGATCTAGAGCTGGTGATTGGGATATCAAACATTTGAATCGATCTGTAATTTTTATATTTATTCTAATTTTTAATATTTTCATAGGGTTATAAAAGAAATGTATCGATTAGGAAAAAACAAATTTGTTAACTAAAATATTAAAATCTTTTGATACACAATTCACTTACTGATCTAAAGCTGGTGATTAGGATATCAAACATTCGAAACTAAAAACTAAACTATCAAATCTTTTGAAACACAATTCACTTACTGATCCAGAGCTGGTGATTGGGAAATCAAACATTCGAATTGATCAATAAATTTTATTTTTATTCTAATTTTTAGTATTTTCATTGTTGTTTAAAATAAATTTATCCATTAGAAAAAAACAAATTTGTATACTAAACTATTAAAATCTTTTGATACACAATTCACTCACTGATCTAGAGCTGGTGATTGAGGTATCAAACATTTGAATCGATCAATAATTTTTATTTTTATTCTAATTTTTAATATTTTCATAGTAAGTTAAAATAAATGTATCCATTAGAAAAAGGCAAATTTGTTAATTAAAATATTAAAATATTTTGATACATAATTCACTCACTGATCTTCAGATGGTGACTGATATATATAAACATTTAAATCGATCAATAACTTTGATTTTTATTCTAATTTTAAATATTTTCATAGTTGTTTAAAATAAATGTATCGATTAAGAAAAAACTAATTTGTAAACTAAAATATTAAAATCTTTTGATAAACAATTCACTCACTGATCTAGAGCTGGTGACTGGGATATCAAATATTCGAATCGATCAATAATTTTTATTTTTATTCTAATTTTAAATATCTTCATAATAGTAATGTATCCATTAGAAAAAAACAAATTTGTAAACTAAAATATTCAAAAAATTTTAGACGAAATATTCACAGCTTTAGAGCTTTTCATTTTGATATCAAACATTCGAATCGATCAAAAATTTTGATTTTTATTCTAATTTTAAATATCTTCATAATAGTTTAAAATAAATGTGTCCATTTGAAAAAAACAAATTTGTAAACTAAACTATCAAATCTTTTGAAACACAATTCACTTACTGATCCAGAGCTGGTGTTTAGGAAATCACATTCGAATTGATCAATAATTTTTATTTTTATTCTAATTTTTAGTATTTTCATTGTTGTTTAAAATAAATTTATCCATTAGAAAAATACAAATTTGTGTACTAAACTTTTAAAATCTTTTGATACACAATTCACTCACTGATCTAGAGCTGGTGATTGAGGTATCAAACATTTGAATCGATCAATAATTTATATTTTTATTCTAATTTTTAATATGTTCATAGTAAGTTAAAATAAATGTATCCATTAGAAAAAGACAAATTTGTTAATTAAAATATTGAAATCTTTTGATATATAATTCACTCACTGATCTTCAGATGGTGATTGATATATCAAACATTTAAATCGATCAATAACTTTGATTTTTATTCTAATTTTAAATATTTTCATAGTACGTTAAAATAAATGTATCGATTAAGAAAAAACAAATTTGTAAACTAAAATATTAAAATCTTTTGATAAACAATTCACTCACTGATCTAGAGCTGGTGACTGGGATATCAAATATTCGAATCGATCAATAAATTTTATTTTTATTCTAATTTTTAGTATTTTCATTGTGGTTTAAAATAAATTTATCCATTAGAAAAAAACAAATTTGTATACTAAACTATTAAAATCTTTTGATACACAATTCACTCACTGATCTAGAGCTGGTGATTGAGGTATCAAACATTTGAATCGATCAATAATTTTTATTTTTATTCTAATTTTTAATATTTTCATAGTAAGTTAAAATAAATGTATCCATTAGAAAAAGACAAATTTGTTAATTAAAATATTAAAATATTTTGATACATAATTCACTCACTGATCTTCAGATGGTGATTGATATATATATACACATTTAAATCGATCAATAACTTTGATTTTTATTCTAATTTTTAATATTTTCATAGAAGTTAAAAATAAATGTGTCCATTAGAAAAAGACAAATTTGTAAACTAAAATATTAAAATCTTTTGATACACAATTTGCTCACTGATCTAGAGCTGGTGATTGGGATATCAAGCATCCGAATCGATCTATAATTTTTATTTTTATTCTAATTTTTAATATTTTCATGGAAGTTTAAAATAACAGTATCGATTAGAAAAAAACAAATTTGTAAACTAAAATATTAAAATTTTTTGATACAAAATTCACTTACTGATCTAGAGCTGGTGATTGGGATATCAGACTTTTGAATCGATAAATAATTTTTATTTTTATTCTAATTTTAAATATTTTCATAGTAGTTTAAAATAAATTTATCCATTAGAAAAAAACAAATTTGTAAAATAAACTAATCAAATCTTTTGATACACAATTCACTCACTGATCTAGAAATGGTGATTAAGATATCAAACATTCGAAACGATCAATAATTTTTATTTTTATTTTAATTTTTAATATTTTCATAGTAGTTTAAAATAAATGTATCCATTTCAAAAAAACAAATTTGTAAACTTAACTAATAAAATCTTTTTAAACACAATTCACTCACTGTTTTAGAGGTGGTGATTGGGATATCAAATGTTCAAATCGATCCATAATTTTTATTTTTATTCTAATTTTTAACATTTTCATAGTAGTTTAAAGTAAATTATTCTATTAGAAAAAACAAATTTGTAAACTAAACTATTAATATCATTTGATACACAATTCACTCACTGGTCTAGAGTTGGTGATTGAGGTATCAAACATTCGAATCGATCAATAATTTTTATTTTTATTCTAATTTTAAATATTTTAATAGTAGTTTAAAGTAAATGTCTCAATTAGATAAAAACAGATTTGTGAACTAAACTATTAAAATATTTTGATACACAATTCACAATTCACTCACTGTTCTAGAGCTGGTGATTGGGATATCAAACATTCTAATCGATCAATAATTTTTAGTTTTATTCTAATTTTAAATATTTTCATATTAGTTTAAAATAAATGTTTCGATTAAGAAAAAACAAATTTGTAAACTAAAATATTAAAATCTTTTGATAAATAATTCTGTTTGAGTTGGTTGATCAGCAATAGTTTGTGGCGCAATGCAATTAACCCGGCTAATGCTGATGGTTGATTTTCCTTGTAAAATCTAACTCCGTTTTCTTAAAAACAAGGGGGATGTACTTTTGTCCTTATTGGATGTTCCGAAGTTAGATGGCTGGTGGTTTATTAAAATATTTTAATATTTTAATAGGTTAATAAAATTTTCTGTTTTGTATGCTTATTCCTCGACAGTTTTTTTGTTGTGTCTTAAATTTTATTCTGATCATGTCAAAATAGTTTTACAAAATGGTGGTTAATTCATATTAATTACGGCAGATGTCTATCCTATAATTTATTTTAACTTACGTTGATTTACACTAGATAGTTTATGATTTAAACTAGATTTGTAAAGTTTGTAAGTTTTATACATTTGTAAAGTTTTCATTTGACTGTGTACATTTGTAAGGTTTTCATTTGACTGTGTACATTTGTAAGGTTTTCAATTGATTTTAGTTTCCAAATGCAAGAGTTCAAGTAAACAATGGGAAAAGCTATATAGGTAAACATTATATAAATATACATAAAATGGTTTCATTAATGATAATTATTTGATTTTAGATGATGTGAATTTCATATTGACAGCTATTGGACGAACTCGAACATACTCCCCGGGTTGGATCATCTTAAGATTCAAGGATTGGAAGACGGCATAGCTTTTGAATTGGGCGTTTGAGTATGCCAGTTTTTGTCTTCATTTCGGCCACTCGAACGTAACCATCAATGCCCGGGAATACTTTTGTTACTCGCCCCATTAACCATTGACCAGGAGACAAATTATTGTCATGTATTAAGACGACATCGTTCAACGCTAAATTTATATTTTGTTGCTTTCATTTGTACCTCTGCTGTAGTGTAGTTAGATATTCTATTTGCCATCGCTTCCAGAATTGATGGAAAATTTGCTTAATGACGTCCCATCTTGCATGAGGATTTCAATGTTGCTCAGTGGCAACCTCTGGAAGTTGTCAAATTGGGCGCCCAATCAGAAAGTGACCAGGCATGAGAAATTCTAGGTCATCAGTGTGGCTGGAACAGATTGGTCTGGAGTTTAGAAGACCTTCAATCTGCACCGTTAGCGTTGAGAACTCTTCGAGCGTGAGTATAGACTCACCCACGGTTCTTGTGATTTGTATTTTAGTGGACTTGACTGCACTTTCCCAAAGCCCCCCTTGATGGAGAGATGCTGGTGGAATAAATTGCCAATGTATCTTGTCTTTCAAAAGGCTAGAAGAAATGTAATCTTTATTATTACTTTAAAACTCATAAACTTCCTCTAGTTGGTTTCGTGCGCCGACAAAATTTGTAGCATTGTCACAATAAATTGTGTGGCATATGCCTCTTCTGTTAAAAAATCTCCGTAATGCGCCCAGGAATGATTCGGTAGTAAGGTTCATGCAAATTTCAATGTGCAATGCATGTGTGCTGAAGCATATAAAAATAGCCAGATACGCTTTTGAGGGTATCGAACCTCGTCGTCGGATAGCATGTATTTTAAAGGGCCCACAAAAGTCGACTCCGATCGCACCAAATGCCACCGCATGTCTTACTCTATCTTTCGGCAGCTGTCCCATTACCTGATTCATCATCTTAGGATTCTGTCTCAAACATTTGATACATCTTCGGAATACTTTTTTGGCCACATCCTTTCCTATAATAATCCAGTAGTTTTGTCGCACTAGACTTGTCAATAGGTGTGTACCTGGATGCTGATTTTGGGTGTGCACATCGTAAGTAATTGTTGTTGCGATTGGTGATTTGGATGAAATTATAGCTGGATCCTTTGTGTTGTATGGCAATTGTGAGTTTTCTAATCTACCTCCTACTCTCATAACTCCTTCTATATCGAGAAAGGGATTGAGTTGGTTTAACTGACTTTTGCTGGGTATTACCTTGGATTTCAGTAGACAGTGATAATCATCAGGGAAATAGATCTTTTGCCAATACAAAAGTATTTTTTGGCTGATTTTTTCGAGTTCCGCCGGGGTTGGCGGTCCAATTCGAGTTTCTTGTTGATTCTTTCTGGCTTTTAAATTGTCGAAAAATCTGAACACATAACAAAGAATTTTACTCAGTTTGAAGAAGCTGGAATACTTCAGACTTAATTGCATAAATATGTCAGGTTTTGACTCTAGTTTAACAATTGTTTTCTAAGTACTGGTGGTGTATACTTCAATCTGGATTTCTTCTTTTGTTTTTGGAATGTTCGATTGTTCAGGCCACTTATTTTCATCCTTGGCAAGCCATGCTGGTCCGTTCCACCATAATTTGTCGTTTGATATTTCTCTGGCGGATTATCCACAGGTTGCACAGTCGGCTGGATTCTGTTTAGACGGAATGTGACGCCATCGGTCTCGTTTATATTTACCGATGATTTCTGCTGTGCGGTTAGCAACAAACTTACTTCAACGTCTTGGCTGGCTGGATAACCAATCGAGAACTATTTTAGAATCAGTCCATAATGTTGGCACTATTGGCTCTATTGATAAAATCTCGTTTATTTTTTTACTAGCCGGCATAAAAGTACTGCACTCATTAACTCAAGTCTCGGTATACTGACTTGTTTCAGTGGTGCCACTTTAGTCTTTGCGCAAATTAGAGTTGTAGTGTATCCTTCATTGCTTCTAGATCGAGCATAAACAGCTGCTGCATAAGCCCATTTACTCGCATCACAAAATCCGTGTATGGAAAAACTATTTGACTTAGTGATACAACGAGGAATTTTTATCATTGGTATTTGACGGAGATTGTTTCTGAGATCGATCCATGATGATTGTGCTTCTGGCGGCAGCTGTTCATCCCAGTCAATCTTTTTGAGCCACAAACTTTGAAACAATATTTTGATCCAAATAATTATTGGTGCTAACAGCCCGAATGGGTCGAAGATCTTGCTTGCTTCCGACAAGAAACTTCGTTTGGTATGTACTGTCCGGTTTTCTAAATGGACTTGGAATATCAAGTGATCTGAGTTGGCGTCCCAAGCTATTCCTAAAACCTTTATTGGTTCTGGATGATCGGAAAATACTTTCAAGCCGTCGGATTGATTGGTTCTAAAGAGGCTGCGCATTTGTGAATCATTGGAAGACAGCTTTTTTAAGTTGAAACCTCCACTGCTTAGGATATTATTGATGTCGTCCTTTAACTTAATCAAATCGCATAGTGTTGAAGCACCAGTCATTAGATCATCCACATAAATATCTTGAGCTATAGCTCGGCATGCTTTCGGTGATTCTGCTTGGTGTAAGTAAGCCAGTTCTGTAGGCATCTCGTCGCCATGAATGAAGCAGACGCCATGCCGTAAGTTATAGTTTTTAGTACGTATGGGCATATCTCTTGTTTGTCATTGCGCCACAAAATCACCTGATGCTTGGTGTCCTCGTGATCTACCCAAATCTGTCAATACATTTTCTCGATGTCGCCGACTAGTACATATGGATGCTGTCTGAATCGCGTTAGTATTTGGAACAGGGTTTATTGAATGTTCGGGCCTACCTTCAAATATTGATTTAGCGCAGCACCTGTGGTTGATTTTGCAGATGCATCGAATACTACGCGAAGTTTGGTGGTACTGCTACTTGTCTTGAGCACACCGTGATGTGGTAATATGTATTTTCCCTAAATTTCATTACTATTTATTTCATATGGCTGCATATGGTTAAGATCCTCATACTCCCTGAGAAACTGCCTATAAAGTTGACAAAATTGATCGTTTGTTTTGAAGCGACTCTCCATTGCTGTCAATCTTGATAGAACTTGCCGATATGTCGATCCTAATTCTTTAGGCAATTCCTTAAATGGCAACTTTGTTATAAACCTACAATTCTCTGCACGTCGTGTGGTTGTCCTGAACCATTCTTTACACTCCAGCTCTTCTTCGCTTAATTTGCTATTTTGAGTGACCTCTTCTATTGCCCAAAATCTTTCTAATGTAGCATCAATGTCGACGGTGGTGGCAAATGACCGGATTGTTGTTTTGATATCATCATCGTGCTTGCCCCCTACAATCCAACCTAGCTTGGTATTTTGAGCTCTTAAATTTGAACTGCCTAACTTTTTGATGCCATTATCATATAACTCGAACACTATCTCTGCACCAAGTAGTATATCGATCGTTCCAGGTTTATAAAAATTAGGATCAGCCAAGTCAATGCTGGATAGTCCTTGCATGCATCCGATATCAAATTCTAGGGCTGGTAATGATGATGTGATTTTTGGAATAATTAATGCGCTCAATGATGATAATTGGATGGAATTGAATCTTGACGTTATTCGCAGAGTAGTAATTCCACGGGATATTCCGCCAATTACCTCACCAATTCCCGCTAGTAAGCTTCTACAGTTTCTCCGTGGTAATTTTAATTTCTACACCATCGTCTCGGTTATGAAAGATGTTTGTGATGCGGTGTCCAGCAATGCTCGGCATGTTCTCGGCACTCCTGTGTTATCTAGTATGTTAATAATTGCTGTGGGTAGCACTGCCTTCAAGGTACATTTTAATGCAACATGATCTTGAATGGCATGACGTGTGTGATGAGTTAGAGTAACACTCTCTTCAGTGTGATTGTTTACTTCCCTGTTAGTAGTTAAAGCAATTGATTGTGTGTCCATATGTAAAAGGGTATGATGTTTGTGAGAACATTGCCGACATCTCCCTCGAATTCTGCACTCGTACGCACCATGTCCTGGATTGAGACAATTGAAGCACCTTTTGTGGCTGTTGATTATGTTTTTTCGGTCTTTAATTGATAGTTCACGGAATTTAACGCAGTCAATCAATCTGTGTTGTTGCTTTTGACACACTATACAATTAGTTTCAACAGTGGTAGTGAAACTAAGTTTGGATTTGCTCGATTGAATGTTAGATTTGGCTGACCGTAATGCGTTTTCACTGATTCGAGCGCATCCATCCTTTTTATCAAAAAATCAAAAAACTCAGTAATCGATGGGAATTCGTTGGTTATATTTGTTTGGGCCCACATGCTTCGTGTTTCATCATCTAATTTCTGTAGTAGTAGATATATGAGCCAAGGGTCCCTTGCTTCGGCTTCATCACCTAATGCTTTCAACCCACGAACTACTTCATCGGATGTATCCAGTATCTTTCTTATATTTGATGCACTGGCTAAATGAACGCTTGGTTGTTCGATAAAGTTACGTAAGAATGCATTTACCGTGTGATGCTTACGGTCGTATCTTTGCTTAAGTTTTTTTGATGCTTCGATGTAATTTGATTCGGTAACCTTAAAATGCTTTACCAACGAATAAGCGTCTCTTCTAAGCAAACCGACCAAATATTGGAATTTTTGTGCTGGTGAAATGCTTTCTTTGCTATGAATACTGGAGTGGAATAGGTCAAAGAAGCTTTACCATTCTGTGTAATCACCAGACTTTTGTACTTTTGTCCTTATTGGATGTTCCGAAGTTAGATGGCTGGTGGTTTATTAAAATATTTTAATATTTTAATAGGTTAATAAAATTCTCTGTTTTGTATGCTTATTCCTCGACAGTTTTTTTGGTTGTGTCTTAAATTTTATTCTGATCATGTCAAAATAGTTTTACAAAATGGTGGTTAATTCATATTAATTACGGCAGATGTCTATCCTATAATTTATTTTAACTTACGTTGATTTTCACTAGATAGTTTATGATTTAAACTAGATTTGTAAAGTTTGTAAGTTTTATACATTTGTAAGGCTTTCATTTGACTGTGCACATTTGTAAAGTTTTCAATATATTTTAGTTTCCAAATGCAAGAGTTCAAGTAAACAATGGGAAAAGCTATATAAGGTAAACATTATATAAATATACATAAAATGGTTTCATTAATGATAATTATTTGATTTTAGATGATGTGAATTTCATATTGACAGCTATTGGACGAACTCAAACAAATTCACTCACTGATCTAGAGCTGGTGATTGGGATATCAAACATTCGAATTGATCAATAATTTTTATTTGTTTTCTAATTTTTAATAATTTCATAGTAGTTTAAAAAAAATGTATCCATTAGAAAAAAACAAATTTGTAAACTAAAATATTAAAATCTTTTGAAACACAATTCACTCACTGATCTACAGATAGTGATTGAAATATCAAACATTTGAATCGATCAATAACTTTGATTTTTATTCAACTTTTTAATGTGTTCATAGTAGTTTAAAATAAATGTATCCAATATGAAAAAACAGGCGTGCAAACTGAAATATTAAAATTTTTTGATACGCAATTCACTGACTGATACAGACCTGGTGATTGGGATATCAAACATTCGAATAGATCAATAATTTTTATTTTTATTCTAATTTTTAATATTTTCATAGAAGTTTAAAATAAATGTGTCCATTTGAAAAAAACAAATTTGTAAACTAAACTATCAAATCTTTTGAAACACAATTCACTTACTGATCCAGAGCTGGTGATTAGGAAATCACATTCGAATTGATCAATAATTTTTATTTTTATTCTAATTTTTGGTATTTTCATTGTTGTTTAAAATAAATTTATCCATTAGAAAAATACAAATTTGTGTACTAAACTTTTAAAATCTTTTGATACACAATTCACTCACTGATCTAGAGCTGGTGATTGAAGTATCAAACATTTGAATCGATCAATAATTTTTATTTTTATTCTAATTTTTAATATGTTCATAGTAAGTTAAAATAAATGTATCCATTAGAAAAAGACAAATTTGTTAATTAAAATATTAAAATCTTTTGATATATAATTCACTCACTGATCTTCAGATGGTGATTGATATATCAAACATTTAAATCGATCAATAACTTTGATTTTTATTCTAATTTTAAATATTTTCATAGTACGTTAAAATAAATGTATCGATTAAGAAAAAACAAATTTGTTAACTAAAATATTAAAATCTTTTGATAAACAATTCACTCACTGATCTAGAGCTGGTGACTGGGATATCAAATATTCGAATCGATCAATAATTTTTATTTTTATTCTAATTTTAAATATTTTCATAGTAGTTTAAAATAAATGTATCCATTAGAAAAAAACAAATTTGTAAATTAAAATATTCAAAAAATTTTAGACGAAATATTCGCAGCTTTAGAGCTTTTCATTGTGATATCAAACATTCGAATCGATCAAAAATTTTGATTTTTATTCAACTTTTTAATATTTTCATAGTAGTTTAAAATAAATGTGTCCATTAGAAAAAGACAAATTTGTAAACTAAAATATTAAAATCTTTTGATACACAATTTGCTCACTGTTCTAGAGCTGGTGATTGGGATATCAAGCATCCGAATCGATCAATAATTTTTATTTTTATTCTAATTTTTAATATTTTCATGGAAGTTTAAAATAACAGTATCGATTAGAAAAAAACAAATTTGTAAACTAAAATATTAAAATTTTTTGATACAAAATTCACTTACTGATCTAGAGCTGGTGATTGGGATATCAAACATTCGAAACGATAAATAATTTTTATATTTATTCTAATTTTAAATATTTTCATAGGATTATAAAAGAAATGTATCGATTAGGAAAAAACAAATTTGTAAACTAAAATATTATAATCTTTTGATACATAATTCACTCACTGATCTAGAGCTGGTGATTGGGATATCAGACATTTGAATCGATAAATAATTTTTATTTTTATTTTATTTTTAAATATTTTCATAGTAGTTTAAAATAAATTTATCCATTAGAAAAAAACAAATTTGTAAAATAAACTATTCAAATCTTTTGATACACAATTCACTCACTGATCTAGAAATGGTGATTAAGATATCAAACATTCGAAACGATCAATAATTTTTATTTTTATTTTAATTTTTAATATTTTCATAGTAGTTTAAAATAAATGTATCCATTTGAAAAAAACAAATTTGTAAACTTAACTAATAAAATCTTTTTAAACACAATTCACTCACTGTTTTAGAGGTGGTGACTGGGATATCAAATATTCGAATCGATCAATAATTTTTATTTTTATTCTAATTTTAAATATTTTCATAGTAGTTTAAAATAAATGTATCCATTTGAAAAAAACAAATTTGTAAATTAAAATATTCAAAAAATTTTAGACGAAATATTCGCAGCTTTAGAGCTTTTCATTGTGATATCAAACATTCGAATCGATCAAAAATTTTGATTTTTATTCAACTTTTTAATATTTTCATAGTAGTTTAAAATAAATGTGTCCATTAGAAAAAGACAAATTTGTAAACTAAAATATTAAAATCTTTTGATACACAATTTGCTCACTGTTCTAGAGCTGGTGATTGGGATATCAAGCATCCGAATCGATTAATAGTTTTTATTTTTATTCTAATTTTTAATATTTTCATGGAAGTTTAAAATAACAGTATCGATTAGAAAAAAACAAATTTGTAAACTAAAATATTAAAATTTTTTGATACAAAATTCACTTACTGATCTAGAGCTGGTGATTGGGATATCAAACATTCGAAACGATAAATAATTTTTATATTTATTCTAATTTTTAATATTTTCATAGGATTATAAAAGAAATGTATCGATTAGGAAAAAACAAATTTGTAAACTAAAATATTATAATCTTTTGATACATAATTCACTCACTGATCTAGAGCTGGTGATTGGGATATCAGACATTTGAATCGATAAATAATTTTTATTTTTATTTAATTTTTAAATATTTTCATAGTAGTTTAAAATAAATTTATCCATTAGAAAAAAACAAATTTGTAAAATAAACTATTCAAATCTTTTGATACACAATTCGCTCACTGATCTAGAAATGGTGATTAAGATATCAAACATTCGAAACGATCAATAATTTTTATTTTTATTTTAATTTTTAATATTTTCATAGTAGTTTAAAATAAATGTATCCATTTGAAAAAAACAAATTTGTAAACTTAACTAATAAAATCTTTTTAAACACAATTCACTCACTGTTTTAGAGGTGGTGATTGGGATATCAAATGTTCAAATCGATCCATAATTTTTATTTTTATTCTAATTTTAAATATTTTAATAGTAGTTTAACATAAATGTCTCAATTAGATAAAAACAAATTTGTGAACTAAACTATTAAAATATTTTGATACACAATTCACAATTCACTCACTGATCTAGAGCTGGTGATTGGGATATCAAACATTCTAATCGATCAATAATTTTTATTTTTATTCTAATTTTAAATATTTTCATATTAGTTTAAAATAAATGTTTCGATTAAAAAAAAACAAATTTGTAATCTAAAATATTAAAATCTTTTGATAAACAATTCTGTTTGAGTTGGTTGATCAGCAATGGTTTGTGGCGTCAATGCAATTAACCCGGCTAATGCTGATGGTTGATTTTCCTTGTAAAATCTAATTCCGTTTTCTTAAAAACAAGGGGGATGTACTTTTGTCCTTATTGGATGTTCCGAAGTTAGATGGCTGGTGGTTTATTAAAATATTTTAATAGGTTAATAAAATTCTCTGTTTTGTATACTTATTCCTCGACAGTTTTTTTGGTTGTGTCTTAAATTTTATTCTGATCATGTCAAAATAGTTTTATAAAATGGTGGTTAATTCATATTAATTACGGCAGATGTCTATCCTATAATTTATTTTAACTTACGTTGATTTACACTAGATAGTTTATGATTTAAACTAGATTTGTAAAGTTTGTAAGTTTTATACATTTGTAAAGTTTTCATTTGACTGTGTACATTTGTAAGGTTTTCATTTGACTGTGTACATTTGTAAGGTTTTCAATTGATTTTAGTTTCCAAATGCAAGAGTTCAAGTAAACAATGGGAAAAGCTATATAAGGTAAACATTATATAAATATACATAAAATGGTTTCATTAATGATAATTATTTGATTTTAGATGATGTGAATTTCATATTGACAGCTATTGGACCAACTCGAACATACTCCCCGGGTTGGATCATCTTAAGATTCAAGGATTGGAAGACGGCATAGCTTTTGAATTGGGCGTTTGAGTATGCCAGTTTTTGTCTTCATTTCGGCCACTCGAACGTAACCATCAATGCCCGGGAATACTTTTGTTACTCGCCCCATTAACCATTGACCAGGAGACAAATTATTGTCATGTATTAAGACGACATCGTTCAACGCTAAATTTGTATTTTGTTGCTTTCATTTGTACCTCCGCTGTAGTGTAGTTAGATATTCTATTTGCCATCGCTTCCAGAATTGATGGAAAATTTGCTTAATGACGTCCTATCTTGCATGAGGATTCCAATTTTGCTCAGTGACAACCTCTGGAAGTTGTTGAATTGGGCGCCCAATCAGATAGTGACCAGGCATGAGAAATTCTAGGTCATCAGTGTGGCAAGAACAGATTGGTCTGGAGTTTAGAAGACCTTCAATCTGCACCGTTAGCGTTGAGAACTCTTCGAGCGTAAGTATAGACTCACCCACGGTTCTTGTGATTTGTATTTTAGTGGACTTGACTGCACTTTCCCAAAGCCCTCCTTGATGGGGAGATGCTGGTGGAATAAATTGCCAATGTATCTTGTCTTTCAAAAGGCTAGAAGAAATATAATCTTTATTATTACTTAAAAACTCATAAACTTCATCTAGTTGGTTTCGTGCGCCGACAAAATTTGTAGCATTGTCACAATAAATTGTGTGGCATATGCCTCTTCTGTTAAAAAATCTCCGTAATGCACCCAGGAATGATTCGGTAGTAAGGTTCATGCAAATTTCAATGTGCAATGCATGTGTGCTGAAGCATATAAAAATAGCCAGATACGCTTTTGAGGGTATCGAACCTCGTCGTCGGATAGCATGTATTTTAAAGGGCCCACAAAAGTCGAATCCGATCGCACCAAATGCCACCGTATGTCTTACTCTATCTTTCGGCAGCTGTCCCATTACCTGATTCATCATCTTTGGATTCTGTCTCAAACATTTGATACATCTTCGGAATACTTTTTTGGCCACATCCTTTTCTCTAATAATCCAGTAGTTTTGTCGCACTTGATTTGTCAATAGATATGTACCTGGATGCTGATTTTGGTTGTGCACATCGTAAGTAATTGTTGTTGCAATTGGTGATTTGGATGAAATTATAGCTGGATCCTTTGTGTTGTATGGCAATTGTGAGTTTTCTAATCTACCTCCTACTCTCATAACTCCTTCTATATCGAGAAAGGGATTGAGTTGGTTTAACTGACTTTTGCTGGGTATTACCTTGGATTTCAGTAGACAGTGATAATCATCAGGGAAATAGATCTTTTGCCAATACAAAAGTATTTTTTGGCTGATTTTTTCGAGTTCCGCCGGGGTTAGCGGTCCAATTCGAGTTTCTTGTTGATTCTTTCTGGCTTTTAAATTGTCGAAAAATCTGAACACATAACAAAGAATTTTACTCAGTTTGAAGAAGCTGGAATACTTCAGACTTAATTGCATAAATATGTCAGGTTTTGACTCTAGTTTAACAATTGTTTTCTAAGTACTGGTGGTGTATACTTCAATCTGGATTTCTTCTTTTGTTTTTGGAATGTCCGATTGTTCAGGCCACTTATTTTCATCCTTGGCAAGCCATGCTGGTCCGTTCCACCATAATTTGTCGTTTGATATTTCTCTGGCGGATTTCCCACAGGTTGCACAGTCGGCTGGATTCTGTTTAGACGGAATGTGACGCCATCGGTCTCGTTTGTATTTACCGATGATTTCTGCTGTGCGGTTAGCAACAAACTTACTTCAACGTCTTGGCTGGCTGGATAACTAATCGAGAACTATTTTAGAATCAGTCCATAATGTTGGCACTATTGGCTCTATTGATAAAATCTCGTTTATTTTTTTACTAGCCGGCATAAAAGTACTGCACTCATTAACTCAAGTCTCGGTATACTGACTTGTTTCAGTGGTGCCACTTTAGTCTTTGCGCAAATTAGAGTTGTAGTGTATCCTTCATTGCTTCTAGATCGAGCATAAACAGTTGCTGCATAAGCCCATTTACTCGCATCACAAAATCCGTGTATGGAAAAACTATTTGACTTAGTCATACAACGAGGAATTTTTATCATTGGTATTTGACGGAGATTGTTTCTGAGATCGATCCATGATGATTGTGCTTTTGGTAGCAGCTGTTCATCCCTGTCAATCTTTTTGAGCCACAAACTATGAAACAATATTTTGATCCGAATAATTATTGGTGCTAACAGCCCCAACGGGTCGAAGATCTTGCTTGCTTCCGACAAGAAACTTTGTTTGGTATGTACTGTCCGGTTTTCTAAATGGACTTGGAATATCAAGTGATCTGAGTTGGCGTCCTAAGCTATTCCTAAAACCTTTATTGGTTCTGGATGATCGGAAAATACTTTCAAGCCGTCGGATTGATTGGTTCTAAAGAGGCTGCGCATTTGTGAATCATTGGAAGACAGCTTTTTTAAGTTGAAACCTCCACTGCTTAGGATATTATTGATGTCGTCCTTTAACTTAATCAAATTGCATAGTGTTGAAGCACCAGTCATTAGATCATCCACATAAATATCTTGAGCTATAGCTCGGCATGCTTTCGGTGATTCTGCTTGGTGTAAGCTAGCCAGTTCTTTAAGCATCTCGTCGCCATGAATGATGCAGACGCCATGCCGTAAGTTATAGTTTTTAGTACGTATGGGCATATCTCTTGTTTGTCATTGCGCCACAAAATCACCTGATGCTTGGTGTCTTTGTGATCTACCCAAATCTGTCAATACATTTTCTCGATGTCGCCGACTAGCACATATGGATGCTGTCTAAATCGCGTTAGTATTTGGAACATGGTTTATTGAATGTTCAGGCCTACCTTCAAATATTGATTTAGCGAAGCACCTGTGGTTGATTTTGCAGATGCATCGAATACTACGCGAAGTTTGGTGGTACTGCTACTTGTCTTGAGCACACCGTGATGTGGTAATATGTATTTTCCCTGAATTTCATTACTATTTATTTCATATGGCTGCATATGGTTAAGATCCTCATATTCCCTGAGAAACTACCTATAAAGTTGACAAAATTGATCGTTTGTTTTGAAGCGACTCTCCATTGCTGTCAATCTTGATAGAGCTGGCCGATATGTCGATCTTAATTCTTTAGGCAATTCCTTAAATGGCAACTTTGTTATAAACCTACAATTCTCTGCACGTCGTGTGGTTGTCCTGAACCATTGATTTTACATATGGACACACAATTGATTGTGTGTCCATATGTAAAAGGGTATGATGTTTGTGAGAACATTGCCGACATCTCCCTCGAATTCTGCACTCGTACGCACCATGTCCTGGATTGAGACAATTGAAGCACCTTTTGTGGCTGTTGATTATGTTTCTTCGGTCTTTAATTGATAGTTCACGGAATTTAACGCAGTCAATCAATCTGTGTTGTTGCTTTTGACACACTATACAATTAGTTTCAACAGTGGTAGTGAAACTAAGTTTGGATTTGCTCGATTGAATGTTAGATTTGGCTGATCGTACGGAATGCGTTTTCACTGATTCGAGCGCATCCATCCTTTTTATCAAAAAATCAAAAAACTCAGTAATCGATGGGAATTCGTTGGTTATATTTGTTTGGGCCCACATGCTTCGTGTTTCATCATTTAATTTCTGTAGTAGTAGATATATGAGCCAAGGGTCCCTTGCTTCGGCTTCATCACCTAATGCTTTCAACCCACGAACTACTTCATCGGATGTATCCAGTATCTTTCTTTTATTTGATGCACTGGCTAAATGAACGCTTGGTTGTTCGATAAAGTTACGTAAGAATGCATTTACCGTGTGATGCTTACGGTCGTATCTTTGCTTAAGTTTTTTTGATGCTTCGATGTAATTTGATTCGGTAACCTTAAAATGCTTTACCAACGAATAAGCGTCTCCTCTAAGCAAACCGACCGAATATTGGAATTTTTGTGCTGGTGAAATGCTTTCTTTGCTATGAATACTGGAGTGGAATAGGTCAAAGAAGCTTTGCCATTCTGTGTAATCACCAGAGAACGTCGGAATCTGTAATTTGGCCAAGCGCACCTCTAGGGCAGTATTCATATTAGTCATATTCAAACTCGTGTCATTGGCACTACTACTCATTTCACCAAGACCATGTTTTCTAATCCATTTGTTTAGTTTGGATACAATTGTGTAATATGCTTCCTCCGCCTCCTCTAATTTTGACTCAATTGCACTATCGATGGCAAATAAGCGCGCTTCGATCTCGGCTATGTAGTCTTAAACTTCCTTAGCCCTATTTGCTTTAATGCGCATTTCTTCACTCGATTCCGTTGAATTCTCGTTTATGCTATTTGCGAATTTTAATAATTTCTTTAAAATTCCTCTAAATATGGAGCGTTGTTTTTTCAAACCTTCTAATTCACTCATTTTGTGTAATAACTTCACTACACGTGGTTTCACTATGTTCTATAGTTTTCACCGGTTCTTCTAATACAATATAGTTTTACTTATAATTGTTAATTATATCACTAATAATTGCTATACAGAGTATCACTAGAATTCGGATTTTAATTTGCAAATGAATTCTACTTACTGTATATCCGGCTCGAAGGACCAATGTTTGAGTTGATTGATCAGCAAAGGGTTGTGGCGTCAATGCAATTAACCCGGCTAATGCTGATGGTTGATTTTTCTTGTAAAATCTAACTCCGTTTTCTTAAAAACAAGGCGGATGTACTTTTGTCCTTATTGGATGTTCCGAAGTTAGATGGCTGGTGGTTTATTAAAATATTTTAATATTTTAATAGGTTAATAAAATTCTCTGTTTTGTATGCTTATTCCTCGACAGTTTTTTTGGTTGTGTCTTAAATTTTATTCTGATCATGTCAAAATAGTTTTACAAAATGGTGGTTAATTCATATTAATTACGGCAGATGTCTATCCTATAATTTATTTTAACTTACGTTGATTTACACTAGATAGTTTATGATTTAAACTAGATTTGTAAAGTTTGTAAGTTTTATACATTTGTAAGGCTTTCATTTGACTGTGTACATTTGTAAGGTTTTCATTTGACTGTGTACATTTGTAAGGTTTTCAAATGATTTTAGTTTCCAAATGCTTGAACTCTTGCACAATGTGAAAAGCTATAAAAGGTAAACATTATATAAATATACATAAAATGGTTTCATTAATGATAATTATTTGATTTTAGATGATGTGAATTTCATATTGACAGCTATTGGACGAACTCAAACAAATTCACTCACTGATCTAGAGCTGGTGATTGGGATATCAAACATTCGAATTGATCAATAATTTTTATTTTTTTTCTAATTTTTAATAATTTCATAGTAGTTTAAAATAAATGTATCCATTAGAACAAAACAAATTTGTAAACTAAAATATTAAAATCTTTTGAAACACAATATACTCACTGATCTACAGATAGAGATTGAAATATCAAACATTTGAATTGATCAATAACTTTGATTTTTATTCAACTTTTTAATATGTTCACAGTAGTTTAAAATAAATGTATCCAATATGAAAAAACAGACGTGCAAACTAAAATATTAAAATTTTTTGATACTTAATTCACTGACTGATATAGACCTGGTGATTGGGATATCAAACATTCGAATAGATCAATAATTTTTATTTTTATTCTAATTTTTAATATTTTCATAGAAGTTTAAAATAAATGTGTCCATTTGAAAAAAACAAATTTGTAAACTAAACTATCAAATCTTTTGAAACACAATTCACTTACTGATCCAGAGCTGGTGATTGGGATATCATACATTTGAATTGATCAATAATTTTTATTTTTATTCTAATCTTTTTATTTTCATAGTAGTTTAAAATAAATTTATCCATTAGAAAAAAACAAATTTGTAAACTAAACTATTAAAATCTTTTGATACACAATTTACTCACAGATCTTGAACTGGTGATTGGGATATCAAACATTAGATTCGATCAATAATTTTTATTTTTATTCTAATTTTAAATATTTTCATAGTAGTTTAAAATAAATGTATCCATTAGAAAAAACAAATTTGTAAACTAAACTGTTTAAATCTTTTGAAACACAATTCACTTCTTGATATAGAGCTGGTAATTGGGATATCAAACATTAGAATCAATCAATAATTTTGGTTTTTATTCTAATTTTTAATATTTTCATAGTACGTTAAAATAAATGTATCGAATAGAAAAAAACAAATTTGTAAACTAAACTAGTCAAATCTTTTGCTAAGCAATTCACTCACTTATCTCAGGCTGGTGATTGAAATATCAAACATTTGAATCGATCAATAATTTTGATTTTTATTCAACTTTTTAATATGTTCATAGTAGTTTAAAATAAATGTTTTCATTAGAAAAAAACAAATTTGTAAACTAACCCATTAAAATCTTTTGGTACACAATTCACTCACTTATTTACAGCTGGTGATTGGAATATCAAACAATCGAATCAATCAATAATTTTTATTTTTATTATAATTTTTAATATTTTCATAATAGTTTAAAATAAATGTTTCGATTAGAAAAAAACAAATTTGTTATCTTAAATATTAAATTTTTTTAAAAGAAATTCAAACACAGCTTTAGAGCTTTTGATTGAGTTATTAAACATTCGAATAGATCAATAATTTTCATTTTAATTAAACTATAATATTTTCATGGTAGTTTAAAATAAATGTATACATTAGGAAAAAACAAATTTGTAAACTAAACTATTATAATCTTTTGATACACAATTCACTCACTAATCTAGAGCTAGTGACTGGGATATCAAATATTTGTATCGATCAACAATTTTTATTTTTATTCTTATTTTAAATATTTTCATAGTAGTTTAAAATGAATGTAACCATTAGGAAAAAATAAATTTTTAAACTAAAATATTAAAATCTTTTGATATATTTGAATCGATAGATAATTCACTCACAGATCTAGAGCTGGTAATTGGGATATCAAACATTTGAATCGAACAATAATTTTGGTTTTATTCTAATTTTTAATATTTTCATAGTAGTTTAAAATTTATGTATCCATTAGAAAAAACGAATTTGTAAATTAAAGTATTAAAATCTTTTAAAACACAAATCACTCACTGTTTTAGAGCTGGTGATTGGGATATCAAACATTTAAATCCTTCAATAATTTTAATTTTTATTCTAATTTTTAATATTTTCATGGTAGTTTATAATAAATGTATCCATAAGAAAAAAACAAATTTGTAAACTAAACTATTAAAATATGTTGATACATAATTCACTCACTGATCTTGACCTGGTGATTTAGATATCAAACATTCGAATCGATCAATAAATTTTATTTTAATTCTAATTTTTAATATTTTCATTGTAGTTTAAAATAAATGTATCCATTAGAAAAAAACAAATTTGTAAACTAAACCTTTAAAATCTTTTGGTACACAATTCACTTACTTATCCACAGCTGGTGATTGGAATGTCAAACATTCGAAACGATTTATAATTTTTATTTTTATTCTAATTTTAAATATTTTCATAGTAGTTTAAAATAAACGTATCCATTAGAAACAAACAAATTTGTAAACTAAACTATTAAAATCTTTTGATACACAATTCACTCACTGATCCAGAGCTGGTGATTGAGATATCAAACATCCGAATCGATCAATCATTTTTATTTATATTCTAATTTTTAATATTTTCATAGAAGTTTAAAATAAATGTATCCATTAGGAAAAACCCAATTTTAGAGCTTAAATTTTAAAATTTTTTTAGACGATATTCACTCACGGTTTAAGAGCTTTTGTGTGATTTATCAAACTTTTGAACCGATAAATAATTTTGATCTAAATTCAACTTTTTAATATTTTTATAGAAGTTTAAAATAAATGTATCGATTAGGCAAAAACCAATTTGTAAATTAAAATATTAAAATCTTTTGATACACAATTCACTCACTGATCTAGAGCTAGTGATTGGGATATGAAACATTTAATTCGATAAATAATTTTTATATATTTATTCTAATTTTAAATATTTTCATAGTAGTTTAAAATATATGTATCCATATCCATTAGGAAAAAACAAATTTGTTAACTAAAATATTAAAATCTTTTGATACACAATTAACTCACTGATCTAGAGCTGGTGATTGGGATATCAAATATTCGAATCGATCAGTAGTTTTTTATAATAGTTTAAAATAAATGTTTCCATTAGAAAAAACAAATTTGTTAACTAAACTATTAAAATATTTTGATAGACAATCCACTTCAATAATTTTCCTTCAATAATTTTAATTTTGATTCTAATTTTTAATATTTTCATGGTAGTTTATAATAAATGTATCCATTAGAAAAAAACAAATTTGTAAACTAAACTATTAAAATATGTTGATACATAATTCACTCACTGATCTAGAGCTGGTGATTGAGATATCAAACATTAGAATCAATCAATAATTATTATTTTTATTATAATTTTTAATATTTTCTAAATAGTTTAAACTAAATGTATCAATTAGAAAAAAACAAATTTGTAATCTAAAATATTAAAATCTTTTGATATACAATTCAATCACTGATCTAGAGCTGGTGATAAGGATATCAAACATTCGAATCGATCAATAATTTTTATTTTTATTCTAATTTTAAATATTTTTTTTTAGACGAAATTCACAGACAGCTCTAGAGCTTTTGATTGTGATATTATACATTCGAATCGATCAATAAATTTTATTTTTATTCTAATTTTAAATATTTTCATAGTAGTTTAAAATAAATGTATCGATTAAGAAAAAACAAATTTGTAAACTAAAATATTAAAATTTTTTTATAAACAATTCACTCACTGATCTAGAGCTGATGACTGGGATATCAACATTCATAAATAAAAATAAAAATTATTGATCAAATCGATCAATAATTTTTATTTTTATTCTAAATTTAAATATTTTCATAGGAGCTTAAAATAAATGTATCCATTAGAAAAAACAAATTTGTAAACTAAAATATTAAAAAAATTTTAGACGAAATTTTCACAGCTTTAGAGCTTTTGATTAAGATATCAAACATTCGAATCGATCAAAAATTTTGATTTTTAATCAACTTTTTAATATTTTCATAGTAGTTTAACATAAATGTTACCATTAGAAAAAGACAAATTTGTAAACTAAAATATTAAAATCTTTTGATACACAATTCACTCACTGATCTACAGATGGTGATTGAAATATCAAACATTTGAATCGATTAATAACTTTGATTTTTATTCAACTTTTTATTATGTTCATAGTAGTTTAAAATTAATGTATCCAATAAAAAAAAACAGGAGTTTAAACTAAAATATTAAAATCATTTGATACGCAATTAACTGACTGATCTAGACTTGGTGATTGGGAATTCAAACATTCGAATCGATCAATAATTTTTATTTAAATTCTAATTTTAAATATTTTCATAGTAGTTTAAAATAAATGTAAATTTATAAACTAAACTATTAAAATCTTTTTAAACACAATTCACTCGCTGTTTTAGAGGTGGTGATTAGGATATCATATATTCAAATCGATTCATAATTTTTATTTTTATTCTAATTTATATATTGTTGAGTGAGAAAACCATTCTGTCACTGTAAAATAAAAATTTTTTATTATCACATTAAAGAAAGTTTTACTTCTTTGCTGTAAATAATTTTTACTTTTTGTATATAAAACAAGAAGTATTGAATTCTTTGTTATTATTAAAACAAGGTTTTCTTATTTCGTTTTATTAAAATTAAAAAAAGAATAATCTAATTTTTAGTATTTTCATAGTAGTTTAAAATAAATTTATCAATTAGAAAAAACAAATTTGTAAACTAAGCAATAAAAATCGTTTGATACACAATTCACTCGCTGATCTAGAGCTGGTGATTGAGGTATCAAACATTCGAATTGATCTATAATTTTTATTTCTATTCTAATTTTTAATATTTTCATAGTAGTTTAAAATAAATTTATTCATTAGAAAAAACAAATTTGTAAACTAAACTATTAAAATCTTTTGATATACAATTCAAGCACTGATCTAGAGCTGGTAATAAGGATATCAAACATTCGAATCGATCAATAATTTTTATTTTTATTCTAATTTTAAATATTTTCATAGTAGTTTAAAATAAATGTATCAAATAGACAAAAACAAATTTGTAAACTAAACTGTTTAAATCTTTTGAAACACAATTTACTGACTGATCTAGAGCTGGTGATTGGGATATCAAACATTCGAATCGATCACTAATTTTTATTTTTATTTTAATTTTAAATATTTTCATTGTAGTTTATAATAAATTTATACATTAGATAAAACCATTTTTTAAACTAAACTATTAAAATCTTTTGATACACAATTCACCCACTTATCTACAGCTGGTGATTGAAATATCAAACATTTGAATCGATCAATAATTTTGATTTTTATTCAACTTTTTTGTATGTTCATAGTAGTTTAAAATTGATGTATCGATTAGAAAAAAACAAATTTGTAAACTAAACTATTCAAATCTTTTACTAAACAATTCACTCACTTATCTCAAGCTGGTGATTGAAATATCAAACATTTGAATCGATCAATAATTTTGATTTTTATTCAACTTTTTAATATGTTCAACGTAGTTTAAAATAAATGTTTCCATTAGAAAAACAAATTTGTAAACAAAACTATTAAAATCATTTGATACAAAATTCACTTACTAATCTAGAGCTGGTGATTGGGATGTCAAACATTCGAATCGATCAATAATTTTTATTTTTATTCTAATTTTTATTATTTTCATAGTAGTTTAAAATAAATGTATCCATTAGAAAAAAACCAATTTGTAAACTAAACTATTCAAATATTTTGACAGACAATCCACTTACTGATCAAGAGCTGGTGATTGGGATATCAAACATTCGAATCGATCACTAATTTTTATTTTTATTTTAATTTTAAATATTTTCATTGTAGTTTATAATAAATTTATACATTAGATAAAACCAATTTTTAAACTAAACTATTTAAATCTTTTGATACACAATTCACCCACTTATCTACAGCTGGCGATAAAAATATCAAACATTTGAATCGATCAATAATTTTGATTTTTATTTAACTTTTTGTATGGTCATAGTAGTTTAAAATAAATGTATCCATTAGGAAAAAACAAATTTGTAAACTAAACTAGTCAAATCTTTTGCTAAGCAATTCACTCACTTATCTTAAGCTGGTGATTGAAGTATCAAACATTTGAATCGATCAATAATTTTGATTTTTATTCAATTTTTTAATATGTTCATAGTAGTTTAAAATAAATGTATTCATTAAAAAAAACAAATTTGTAAACTAACCCATTAAAATCTTTTGGTACACAATTCACTCACTTATTTACAGCTGGTGATTGGAATATCAAACATTCGAATCAATCAATAATTTTTATTTTTATTATAATTTTTAATATTTTCATAATAGTTTAAAATAAATGTTTCGATTAGAAAAAAACAAATTTGTAATCTTAAATATTAAATTTTTTTAGACGAAATTCATACACAGCTTTAGAGCTTTTGATTGAGTTATTAAACATTCGAATAGATCAATAATTTTCATTTTAATTCAACTATAATATTTTCATGGTAGTTTAAAATAAATGTATACATTAGGAAAAAACAAATTTGCAAACTAAACTATTATAATCTTTTGATACACAATTCACTCACTAATCTAGAGCTAGTGACTGGGATATCAAACATTTGTATCGATCAACAATTTTTATTTTTATTCTAATTTTAAATATTTTCATAGTAGTTTAAAATGAATGTATCCATTAGGAAAAAATAAATTTTTAAACTAAAATATTAAAATCTTTTGATATATTTGAATCGATAGATAACCCACTCACAGATCTAGAGCTGGTAATTGGGATATCAAACATTTGGATCGAACAATAATTTTGGTTTTATTCTAATTTTTAATATTTTCATAGTAGTTTAAAATTTATGTATCCATTAGAAAAAACGAATTTGTAAAATAAAGTATTAAAATCTTTTAAAACACAAATCACTCACTGTTTTAGAGCTGGTGATTGGAATATCAAACATTTAAATCCTTCAATAATTTTAATTTTTATTCTAATTTTTAATATTTTCATGGTAGTTTATAATAAATGTATCCATTAGAAAAAAACAAATTTGTAAACTAAACTATTAAAATATGTTGATACACAATTCACTCACTGATCTTGACCTGGTGATTTAGATATCAAACATTCGAATCGATCAATAATTTATATTTTAATTCTAATTTTTAATATTTTCATTGTAGTTTAAAATAAATGTATCGATTAGAAAAAAACAAATTTGTAAACTAAACCTTTAAAATCTTTTGGTACACAATTCACTTACTTATCCACAGCTGGTGATTGGAATGTCAAACATTCGAAACGATTTATAATTTTTATTTTTATTCTAATTTTAAATATTTTCATAGTAGTTTGAAATAAACGTATCCATTAGAAACAAACAAATTTGTAAACTAAACTATTAAAATCTTTTGATACACAATTCACTCACTGATCCAGAGCTGGTGATTGAGATATCAAACATCCGAATCGATCAATCATTTTTATTTTTATTCTAATTTTTAATATTTTCATAGAAGTTTAAAATAAATGTATCCATTAGGAAAAACCCAATTTGAGAGCTAAAATTTTAAAATTTTTTTAGACGATATTCACCCTCGGTTTAAGAGCTTTTGATTGATTTATCAAACTTTTGAACCGATAAATAATTTTAATCTAAATTCAACTTTTTAATATTTTTATAGAAGTTTAAAATAAATGTATCGATTAGGCAAAAACAAATTTGTAAATAAAAATATTAAAATCTTTTGATACACAATTCATTCACTGATCTAGAGCTAGTGATTGGGATATGAAAAATTTAATTCAATAAATAATTTTTATATTTATTCTAATTTTAAATATTTTCATAGTAGTATAAAATATATGTATCCATATCCATTAGGAAAAAACAAATTTGTTAACTAAAATATTAAAATCTTTTGATACAAAATTCACTCACTGATCTAGAGCTGGTGATTGGGATATCAAACATTCGAATCGATCAGTAGTTTTTTATAATAGTTTAAAATAAATGTTTCCATTAGAAAAAACAAATTTGTAAACTAAACTATTAAAATATTTTGATAGACAATCCACTTACTGATCTAGAGCTGGTGATTGAGATATCAAACATTCGAATCAATCAATAATTATTATTTTTATTATAATTTTTAATATTTTCTAAATAGTTTAAACTAAATGTATCAATTAGAAAAAAACAAATTTGTAATCTAAAATATTAAAATCTTTTGATATACAATTCAAGCACTAATCTAGAGCTGGTGATAAGGATATCAAACATTCGAATCGATCAATAATTTTTATTTTTATTCTAATTTTAAATATTTTTTTTAGACGAAATTCACAGACAGCTCTAGAGCGTTTGATTGTGATATTAAACATTCGAATCGATCAATAAATTTTATTTTTATTCTAATTTTAACTATTTTCATAGTAATTTAAAATAAATGTATCGATTAAGAAAAACAAATTTGTAAACTAAAATATTAAAATTTTTTGATAAACAATTCACTCACTGATCCAGAGCTGGTGACTGGGATATCAACATTCATAAATAAATATAAAAATTATTGATCGAATCGATCAATAATTTTTATTTTTATTCTAAATTTAAATATTTTCATAGGAGCTTAAAATAAATGTATCCATTAGAAAAAAACAAATTTGTAAACTAAAATATTAAAAAATTTTTAGACGAAATTTTTACAACTTTAGAGCTTTTGATTAAGATATCAAACATTTGAATCGATCAAAAATTTTGATTTTTAATCAACTTTTAAATATTTTCATAGTAGTTTAACATAAATGTTACCATTAGAAAAAGACAAATTTGTAAACTAAAATATTTAAATCTTTTTATACACAATTCATTCACTGATCTACAGATGGTGATTGAAATATCAAACATTTGAATCGATCAATAACTTTGATTTTTATTCAACTTTTTATTATGTTCATAGTAGTTTAAAATTAATGTATCCAATAAAAAAAACAGGAGTTTAAACTAAAATACTAAAATCATTTGATACGCAATTAACTGACTGATCTAGACTTGGTGATTGGGAATTCAAATATTCGAATCGATCAATAATTTTTATTTTTATTCTAATTTTAAATATTTTCATAGTAGTTTAAAATAAATGTATCCATTAAAAGAAAAACAAATTTATAAACTAAACTATTAAAATCTTTTTAAACACAATTCACTCGCTGTTTTAGAGGTGGTGATTAGGATATCATATATTCAAATCGATCCATAATTTTTATTTTTATTCTAATTTATATATTGTTGCGTGAGAATACCATTCTGTCACTGTAAAATAAAAAAAATTTATTATCACATTAAAGAAAGTTTTACTTCTTTGCTGTAAATAATTTTTAATTTTTGAATATAAAATTAGAAGTATTGAATTCTTTGTTTTTATTAAAACAAGGTTTTCTTATTTCGTTTTATTAAAATTAAAAAAAGAATAATCTAATTTTTAGTATTTTCATAGTAGTTTAAAATAAATTTATCAATTAGAAAAAACAAATTTGTAAACTAAGCTATTAAAATCGTTTGATACACAATTCACTCGCTGATCTAGAGCTGGTGATTGAGGTATCAAACATTCGAATTGATCTATAATTTTTATTTCTATTCTAATTTTTAATATTTTCATAGTAGTTTAAAATAAATTTATCCATTAGAAAAAACAAATTTGTAATCTTAACTATTAAAATATTTTGATATACAATTCAAGCACTGATCTAGAGCTGGTGATAAGGATATCAAACATTCGAATCGATCAAAAATTTTTATTTTTATTCTAATTTTAAATATTTTCATAGTAGTTTAAAATAAATGTATCAAATAGACAAAAACAAATTTGTAAACTAAACTGTTTAAATCTTTTGATACACAATTTACTGACTGATCTAGAGCTGGTGATTGGGATATCAAACATTCAAATCGATCACTAATTTTTATTTTTATTTTAATTTTAAATATTTTCATTGTAGTTTATAATAAATTTATACATAAGATAAAACCAATTTTTAAACTAAACTATTCAAATCTTTTGATACACAATTCACCCACTTATCTACAGCTGGTGATTGGGATATCAAACATTTGAATCCTTCAATAATTTTTATTTTTATTCAACTTTTTAATATGTTCAACGTAGTTTAAAATAAATGTATCCATTAGAAAAACAAATTTGTAAACAAAACTATTAAAATCTTTTGATACAAAATTCACTTACTAATCTAGAGCTGGTGATTGGGATGTCAAACATTCGAATCGATCAATAATTTTTATTTTTATTCTAATTTTTATTATTTTCATAGTAGTTTAAAATAAATGTATCCATTAGAAAAAAACAAATTTGTAAACTAAACTTTTCAAATCTTTTGATACACAATTCACTCACTGATGTAGACCTGGTGATTGGGATATCAAACATTCGGATCGATCAGTAATTTTTATTTTTGTTCTAATTTTAAATAGTTTCATAGTAGTTTAAAATAAATTAATTCTTTAGAAAAAAACAAAATTTTAAACTAAACTATTAAAATCTTTTGATACTCAATTCACTAACTAATCTAGACCTGGTGATTGGGATATCAAACTTTCAAATCGATCAATAATATTTATTTTTATTCTAATTTTTAATATTATCATAGGAATTTATAATAAATGTATCCATTAGAAAAAAACCAATTTGTAAACTAAACTATTCAAATATTTTGACAGACAATCCACTTACTGATCAAGAGCTGGTGATTGGGATATCAAACATTCGAATCGATCACTAATTTTTATTTTTATTTTAATTTTAAATATTTTCATTGTAGTTTATAATAAATATATACATTAGATAAAACCAATTTTTAAACTAAACTATTAAAATCTTTTGATACACAATTTACTCTCTGATCTAGAGCTAGTGATTGGATTATCAAACATTCGAATCGATTAATAATTTTTATTTTTATTATAATTTTTAATATATTCATAGAAGTTTAAAATAAATGTATCGATTAGAAAAAAACAAATTTGTAAACTAAATTAAAAAAATCTTTTAATACACAAAACATTCGCATTGATCAATAATATTAATTTTTATTCTAATTTATAATATTTTCATAGTAGTTTAAAATAAATGTATCCATTAAAAAAAACAAATTTGTAAACTAAACTATTAAAATCTTTTGATAGAGATTTGATCCACTGATCTAGAGCTGGTGATTGGGATATCAACATTCGAATCGATCAATAATTTTTATTTTTATTCTAATTTTTAATATTTTTATAGTAGTTAAAATAAATGTATCGATTAGGAAAAACAAATTTGTAAACTAAACAATTAAAATCTTTTGGTACACAATTCACTCACTGATCTAGAGGTGGTGATTGGGATATCATATAATAAAATCGATCCATAATTTTTATTTTTATTCTAATTTTTAATATTTTTATAGCAGTTTAAAATAAATTTTTCAATTAGAAAAAACAAATCTGTAAACTAAGCTATTAAAATCTTTTGATACCAAATTCACTCGCTGATCTAGAGCTGGTGATTGAGGTATCAAACATTTGAATAGATCAATATTTTTTATTTTTATTCTAATTTTTAATATTTTCATATTAGTTTAAATTAAATGTATCCATTAGAAAAAACAAATTTGTAATCTAAACTTTTAAAATCTTTTGATAGAGATTTGATCTATTGATCTAGAGCTGGTGATTGGGATATCAAACATTCGAATCTATCAATAATGTTTAAATTTATACTAATTTTTAATATTTACACAGTAGTTTAAAATTAATGTATCCATTAGAAAAAAACAAATTTGTAAACTAAACAATTAAAATCTACTGATACGCAATTCACTCACTTATCTAGATCTGGTGATTGAGATATCAAACATTTGAATTAATCAGTAATTTTAACATTTATTCTAATTTTTAATATTTTCATAGTAGTTTAAAATAAATGTATCGATTAGGAAAAAACAAATTTGTAAACTAAAATATTAAAATCTTTTGATACACGATTAACTCAATGATCTAGGGCTGGTGATTGGGATATCAAACATTCAAATCGATCAATATTTTTTTTTTTAATTCGAATTTTAAATATTTTCATAGTAGTTTAAAATAAATATATCAATTAGAAAAAAACGAACTAAACTATTAAAATCTAACAAACTAAACTTGTAAACTAAACTAATATAATCTTTTGATTTACAATTCACTCACTGATTTAGAGCTGGTGATTTGGATATCAAACAATCGAATCGATCAGTAGTTTTTTATGTTAGTTTAAAATAAATGTATCCATAAGGAAAACCCCAATTTGTGAGCTAAAATATAAAAGTTTTTTTAGACGAGATTCACCCACAGTTAAAGAGCTTTTGATTGATTTATCAAACTTTTGAACCGATAAATAATTTTTATTTTTATTCAACTATTTAATATTTTCATAGAAGTTTAAAATAAATGTATCGATTAGGAAAAAACAAATTTGTAAACTAAAATACTAAAATCTTTTGATACACAATTCACTTACTGATCTAGTGTTAGTGATTGGGATATCAAACATTTGAATCGATCAATAATTTTTATTTTTATTTTAATTTTAAATATTTTCATAGTAGTTTAAAATAAATGTATCCATATCCTTTAGGAAAAAACAAATTTGTAAACTAAAAAATTAAAATCCTTTGATATACAATTCACTTACTGATCTAGAGCTGGTGATTGGGATATCAAACATTTGAATCGATCAATAATTTTTATTTTTATTTTAATTTTAAATATTTTCATAGTAGTTTAAAATAAATGTATCCATTAGAAAAAAACAAATTTGTAAACTAAACTATTAAAAATCTTTTGATACACAATTCACTCACTGATCACGAGCTGGTGAATAAGATATCAAATATTCAAATCAATCAATAATTTTTATTTTTATTATAATTTTTAATATTTTCATAATAGTTTTAAATAAACGTATCGATTAGAAAAAAAACAAATTTGTAATATAAACTTTTAAAAATTTTAAAGCAAAATTCACACACAGTTTTAGATCTTTTGATTGAAATACTAAACATTCGAATCGATCAATAATTTTTAATTTTATTCAACTATAATATTTTCATAGTAGTTTAAAATAAATGTATATATTAGAAAAAAACAAATTTGTAAACAAAGCTATTAAAATCTTTTGGTTTACAATTCACTTACTTATTTTCAGCTGTTTATTGAAATATCAAACTTTTGAATCGATCAATAAATCTAATTTTTATTCAATTTTTTTATATGTTCATAGTAGTTTAAAAAACGTATCCATTAGAAAAAACAAGTTTGTAAACTAAAATTTTAAAATCTTTTGATACACAATTCACTGACTAATCTAGATCTGGTGATTGAGATATCAATGAGTCGAATCGATCAATAATTTTTATTTTTATTCTAATTTTTAATATTTTCATAGTAGTTTATAATAAATGTATCCATTAGAAAAAAACAGATTTGTAAACTAAACCAATAAAATCTTTTGGTTCACTATTCACTAACTTATTAACAGCTAGTGATTTTAATGTCAAATATTCGAAACGATCAATAATTTTTATTTTTATTCTAATTTTTAATATTTTCATAAAAATTTAAAATAAATGTATCGATTAAGAAAAAACAAATTTGGAAACTAAAATATTAAAATCTTTTGATAAACAATTCACTCGCTGATCAAAAGTTGGTGAATGGGATATCAAATATTCCAATCGATCAATAATTTTTTTTTTCTAATTTTTAATATTTTCATAGTACGTTAAAATAAATGTATCCATTCGAAAAAAAAACAAATTTGTAAACTAAACTATTAAAATATTTTGATACACAATTCATTTGCCGAACTTGACCTGGTGATTGCTGGTGACATTCGAATCGATAAATAATTTTTATTTTTATTCCAATTTTTAATATTTTCATAGTAGTTTAAAATAAATGAATCCATTAGAAAAAACAAATTTGTAAACTAAACATCTAAAATCTTTTGATGCACAATTCACTGACCAATCTAGATCTGGTGAATGAGATATCAAACATTTGAATCGATCAATAATTTTGATTTTTATTCTAATTTTTAATATTTTCATAGTTGTTTAAAATAAATGTATTCATTAGAAAAAAACAAATTTGTAAACTAACCCATTAAAATCTTTTAGTACACAATTCACTCACTTATTTACAGTTGGTGATTGGAATATCAAACATTCGAATCAATCAATAATTTTTATTTTTATTATAATTTTTAATATTTTCATAATAAATTAAAATAAATGTATCGATTAGAAAAAAACAAATTTGTAATCTAAAATATTAAATTTTTTTAGGCGAAATTCATACACAGCTTTAGAGCTGGTGATTGAGTTATTAAACATTCGAATCGATCAATAATTTTCATTTCAATTCATCTATAATATTTTCATAGTAGTTTAAAATAAATGTATACATTAGGAAAAAACAAATTTATAAACTAAACTATTATAATCTTTTGATACACAATTCACTCACTAATCTAGAGCTAGTGACTGGGATACCAAACATTTGAATCGAACAATAATTTTGGTTTTATTCTAATTTTTAATATTTTCATAGTAGTTTAAAATAAATGTATCCATTAGAAAAAACGAATTTGTAAACTAAACTATTAAAATCTTTTAATACATAAATCACTCTGTGTTTTAGAGCTGGTGATTGGGATATCAAACATTGAAATCCTTCAATAATTTTTATTTTTATTCTAATTTTTAATATTTTCATGGTAGTTTAAAATAAATGTATCCATTAGAAAAAAACAAATTTGTAAACTAAACTATTAAAATATGTTGATACACAATTCACTCACTGATCTTGACCTGGTGATTGAGATATCAAACATTCGAATCGATCAATAATTTTTATTTTAATTCTAATTTTTAATATTTTCATAGTAGTTTAAAATAAATGAATCCATTAGAAAAAAACAAATTTGTAAACTAAACCTTTAAAATCTTTTGGACACAATTTACTTACTTATCTACAGCTGGTGATTGGAATGTCAAACATTCGAAACGATTTATAGTTTTTATTTTTATTCTAATTTTTAATATTTTCATAGTAGTTTTAAATAAACGTATCCATTAGAAACAAACAAATTTGTAAACTAAATTATTAAAATCTTTTGATACACAATTCACTCACTGATCTAGAGCTGGTGATTGAGATATCAAACATCCGAATCGATCAATAATTTTAATTTTTATTCTAATTTTAAATATTTTCATAGTAGTTTAAAATAAATGTATCCATTAAAAAAAAAACAAATTTATAAACTAAACTATTAAAATCTTTTTAAACACAATTCACTCGCTGTTTTAGAGGTGGTGATTAGGATATCATATATTCAAATCGATCCATAATTTTTATTTTATATATTGTTGCGTGAGAATACCATTCTGTCACTGTAAAATAAAAAAATTTTATTATCACATTAAAGAAAGTTTTACTTCTTTGCTTTAAATAATTTTTAATTTTTGAATATAAAATTAGAAGTATTGAATTCTTTGTTTTTATTAAAACAAGGTTTTCTTATTTCGTTTTATTAAAATTAAAAAAAGAATAATCTAATTTTTAGTAATTTCATAGTAGTTTAAAATAAATTTATCAATTAGAAAAAACAAATTTGTAAACTAAGCTATTAAAATCGTTTGATACACATTTCACTCGCTGATCTAGAGCTGGTGATTGAGGTATCAAACATTCGAATTGATCTATAATTTTTATTTCTATTCTAATTTTTAATATTTTCATAGTAGTTTAAAATAAATTTATCCATTAGAAAAAACAAATTTGTAAACTTAACTATTAAAATATTTTGATATACAATTCAAGCACTGATCTAGAGCTGGTGATAAGGATATCAAACATTCGAATCGATCAATAATTTTTATTTTTATTCTAATTTTAAATATTTTCATAGTAGTTTAAAATAAATGTATCAAATAGACAAAAACAAATTTGTAAACTAAACTGTTTAAATCTTTTGATACACAATTTACTGACTGATCTAGAGCTGGTGATTGGGATATCAAACATTCGAATCGATCACTAATTTTTATTTTTATTTTAATTTTAAATATTTTCATTGTAGTTTATAATAAATTTATACATTAGATAAAACTAATTTTTAAACTAAACTATTTAAATCTTTTGATACACAATTCACCCACTTATCTACAGCTGGGGATTGAAATATCAAACATTTGAATCGATCAATAATTTTGATTTTTATTCAACTTTATAATATGTTCAACGTAGTTTAAAATAAATGTATCCATTAGAAAAACAAATTTGTAAACAAAACTATTAAAATCTTTTGATACAAAATTCACTTACTAATCTAGAGCTGGTGATTGGGATGTCAAACATTTGAATCGATCAATAATTTTGATTTTTATTCAACTTTTTGTATGTTCATAGTAGTTTAAAATAAATGTATTCATTAGAAAAAAACAAATTTGTAAACTAACCCATTAAAATCTTTTGCTAAGCAATTCACTCACTTATTTACAGCTGGTGATTGGAATATCAAACATTCTAATCAATCAATAAATTTTATTTTTATTATAATTTTTAATATTTTCATAATAGTTTAAAATAAATGTTTCGATTAGAAAAAAACAAATTTGTAATTTTAAATATTAAATTTTTTTAGACGAAATTCATACACAGCTTTAGAGCTTTTGATTCAGTTATTAAACATTCGAATCGATCAATACTTTTCATTTTAATTGAACTATAATATTTTCATGGTAGTTTAAAATAAATTTATACATTAGGAAAAAACAAATTTGTAAACTAAACTATTATCATCTTTTGATACACAATTCACTCACTAATCTAGAGCTAGTGACTGGGATATCAAACATTTGTATCGATCAACAATTTTTATTTTTATTCTAATTTTAAATATTTTCATAGTAGTTTAAAATGAATGTATCCATTAGGAAAAAATAAATTTTTAAACTAAAATATTAAAATCTTTTGATATATTTGAATCGATAGATAATTCACTCACAGATCTAGAGCTGGTAATTGGGATATCAAACATTTGAATCGAACAATAATTTTGGTTTTATTCTAATTTTTAATATTTTCATAGTAGTTTAAAATAAATTTATCCATTAGAAAAAACGAATTTTTAAACTAAAGTATTAAAATCTTTTGATACACAAATCACTCACTGTTTTAGAGCTGGTGATTGGGATATCAAACATTTAATTCCTTCAATAATTTTAATTTTTATTCTAATTTTTAATATTTTCATGGTAGTTTATAATAAATGTATCCATTAGAAAAAAACAAATTTGTAAACTAAACTATTAAAATATGTTGTTACACAATTTACTCACTGATCTTGACCTGGTGATTTAGATATCAAACATTCGAATCGATCAATAATTTTTATTTTAATTCTAATTTTTAATATTTTCATTGTAGTTTAAAATAAATGTATCGATTAGAAAAAAACAAATTTGTAAACTAAACCTTTAAAATCTTTTGGTACACAATTCACTTACTTATCCACAGCTGGTGATTGGAATGTCAAACATTCGAAACGATTTATAATTTTTATTTTTATTCTAATTTTAAATATTTTCATAGTAGTTTGAAATAAACGTATCCATTAGAAACAAACAAATTTGTTAACTAAAATATTAAAATCTTTTGATACAAAATTCACTCACTGATCTAGAGCTGGTGATTGGGATATCAAACATTCGAATCGATCAGTAGTTTTTTATAATAGTTTAAAATAAATGTTTCCATTAGAAAAAACAAATTTGTAAACTAAACTATTAAAATATTTTGATAGACAATCCACTTACTGATCTAGAGCTGGTGATTGAGATATCAAACATTCGAATCAATCAATAATTATTATTTTTATTATAATTTTTAATATTTTCTAAATAGTTTAAACTAAATGTATCAATTAGAAAAAAACAAATTTGTAATCTAAAATATTAAAATTTTTTGATAAACAATTCACTCACTGATCTAGAGTTGGTGACTGGGATATCAACATTCATAAATAAAAATAAAAATTATTGATCGAATCGATCAATAATTTTTATTTTTATTCTAAATTTAAATATTTTCATAGGAGCTTAAAATAAATGTATCCATAAGAAAAAAACAAATTTGTAAGCTAAAATATTAAAAAATTTTTAGACGAAATTTTTACAACTTTAGAGCTTTTGATTAAGATATCAAACATTTGAATCGATCAAAAATTTTGATTTTTAATCAACTTTTAAATATTTTCATAGTAGTTTAACATAAATGTTACCATTAGAAAAAGACAAATTTGTAAACTAAAATATTAAAATCTTTTGATACACAATTCATTCACTGATCTACAGATGGTGATTGAAATATCAAACATTTGAATCGATCAATAACTTTGATTTTTATTCAACTTTTTATTATGTTCATAGTAGTTTAAAATTAATGTATCCAATAAAAAAAAACAGGAGTTTAAACTAAAATACTAAAATCATTTAATACGCAATTAACTGACTGATCTAGACTTGGTGATTGGGAATTCAAATATTCGAATCGATCAATAATTTTTATTTTTATTCTAATTTTAAATATTTTCATAGTAGTTTAAAATAAATGTATCCATTAAAAAAAAACAAATTTATAAACTAAACTATTAAAATCTTTTTAAACACAATTCACTCGCTGTTTTAGAGGTGGTGATTAGGATATCATATATTCAAATCGATCCATAATTTTTATTTTTATTCTAATTTATATATTGTTGCGTGAGAATACCATTCTGTCACTGTAAAATAAAAAAATTTTATTATCACATTAAAGAAAGTTTTACTTCTTTGCTGTAAATAATTTTTAATTTTTGAATATAAAATTAGAAGTATTGAATTCTTTGTTTTTATTAAAACAAGGTTTTCTTATTTCGTTTTATTAAAATTAAAAAAAGAATAATCTAATTTTTAGTATTTTCATAGTAGTTTAAAATAAATTTATCAATTAGAAAAAACAAATTTGTAAACTAAGCTATTAAAATCGTTTGATACACAATTCACTCGCTGATCTAGAGCTGGTGATTGAGGTATCAAACATTCGAATTGATCTATAATTTTTATTTCTATTCTAATTTTTAATATTTTCATAGTAGTTTAAAATAAATTTATCCATTAGAAAAAACAAACTTGTAAACTTAACTATTTAAATATTTTGATATACAATTCAAGCACTGATCTAGAGCTGGTGATAAGGATATCAAACATTCGAATCGATCAATAATTTTTATTTTTATTCTAATTTTAAATATTTTCATAGTAGTTTAAAATAAATGTATCAAATAGACAAAAACAAATTTGTAAACTAAACTGTTTAAATCTTTTGATACACAATTTACTGACTGATCTAGAGCTGGTGATTGGGATATCAAACATTCGAATCGATCACTAATTTTTATTTTTATTTTAATTTTAAATATTTTCATTGTAGTTTATAATAAATTTATACATAAGATAAAACCAATTTTTAAACTAAACTATTAAAATCTTTTGATACACAATTCACCAACTTATCTACAGCTGGTGATTGAAATATCAAACATTTGAATCGATCAATAATTTTGATTTTTATTCAACTTTTTAATATGTTCAACGTAGTTTAAAATAAATGTATCCATTAGAAAAACAAATTTGTAAACAAAACTATTAAAATCTTTTGATACACAATTCACTCACTGATCTAGAGCTGGTGATTGGGATGTCAAACATTCGAATCGATCAATAATTTTTATTTTTATTCTAATTTTTATTATTTTCATAGTAGTTTAAAATAAATGTATCCATTAGAAAAAAACAAATTTGTAAACTAAACTTTTCAAATCTTTTGATACACAGTTCACTCACTGATCTAGACCTGGTGATTGGGATATCAAACATTCGGATCGATCAGTAATTTTTATTTTTGTTCTAATTTTAAATATTTTCATAGTAGTTTAAAATAAATTAATTCTTTAGAAAAAAACAAAATTTTAAACTAAACTATTAAAATCTTTTGATACTCAATTCACTAACTAATCTAGACCTGGTGATTGGGATATCAAACTTTCAAATCGATCAATAATTTTTATTTTTATTCTAATTTTTAATATTATCATAGGAATTTATAATAAATGTATCCATTAGAAAAAAACCAATTTGTAAACTAAACTATTCAAATATTTTGACAGACAATCCACTTACTGATCAAGAGCTGGTGATTGGGATATCAAACATTCGAATCGATCACTAATTTTTATTTTTATTTTAATTTTAAATATTTTCATTGTAGTTTATAATAAATATATACATTAGATAAAACCAATTTTTAAACTAAACTATTAAAATCTTTTGATACACAATTCACTCTCTGATCTAGAGCTAGTGATTGGATTATCAAACATTCGAATCGATTAATAATTTTTATTTTTATTATAATTTTTAATATATTCATAGAAGTTTAAAATAAATGTATCGATTAGAAAAAAACAAATTTGTAAACTAAACAATTAAAATCTTTTGGTACACAATTCACTCACTGATCTAGAGGTGGTGATTGGGATATCATATATTAAAATCGATCCATAATTTTTATTTTTATTCTAATTTTTAATATTTTTATAGCAGTTTAAAATAATTTTTTCAATTAGAAAAAACAAATCTGTAAACTAAGCTATTAAAATCTTTTGATACCAAATTCACTCGCTGATCTAGAGCTGGTGATTGAGGTATCAAACATTTGAATAGATCAATATTTTTAATTTTTATTCTAATTTTTAATATTTTCATATTAGTTTAAATTAAATGTATCCATTAGAAAAAACAAATTTGTAATCTAAACTTTTAAAATCTTTTGATAGAGATTTGATCCACTGATCTAGAGCTGGTGATTGGGATATCAAACATTCGAATCTATCAATAATGTTTAAATTTATTCTAATTTTTAATATTTACACAGTAGTTTAAAATTAATGTATCCATTAGAAAAAAACAAATTTGTAAACTAAACAATTAAAATCTATTGATACGCAATTCACTCACTTATCTAGATCTGGTGATTGAGGTATCAAACATTCGAATTGATCTATAATTTTTATTTCTATTCTAATTTTTAATATTTTCATAGTAGTTTAAAATAAATTTATCCATTAGAAAAAACAAACTTGTAAACTTAACTATTTAAATATTTTGATATACAATTCAAGCACTGATCTAGAGCTGGTGATAAGGATATCAAACATTCGAATCGATCAATAATTTTTATTTTTATTCTAATTTTAAATATTTTCATAGTAGTTTAAAATAAATGTATCAAATAGACAAAAACAAATTTGTAAACTAAACTGTTTAAATCTTTTGATACACAATTTACTGACTGATCTAGAGCTGGTGATTGGGATATCAAACATTCGAATCGATCACTAATTTTTATTTTTATTTTAATTTTAAATATTTTCATTGTAGTTTATAATAAATTTATACATAAGATAAAACCAATTTTTAAACTAAACTATTAAAATCTTTTGATACACAATTCACCCACTTATCTACAGCTGGTGATTGAAATATCAAACAATCGAATCGATCAATAATTTTGATTTTTATTCAACTTTTTAATATGTTCAACGTAGTTTAAAATAAATGTATCCATTAGAAAAACAAATTTGTAAACAAAACTATTAAAATCTTTTGATACAAAATTCACTCACTGATCTAGAGCTGGTGATTGGGATGTCAAACATTCGAATCGATCAATAATTTTTATTTTTATTCTAATTTTTATTATTTTCATAGTAGTTTAAAATAAATGTATCCATTAGAAAAAAACAAATTTGTAAACTAAACTTTTCAAATCTTTTGATACACAGTTCACTCACTGATCTAGACCTGGTGATTGGGATATCAAACATTCGGATCGATCAGTAATTTTTATTTTTGTTCTAATTTTAAATATTTTCATAGTAGTTTAAAATAAATTAATTCTTTAGAAAAAAACAAAATTTTAAACTAAACTATTAAAATCTTTTGATACTCAATTCACTAACTAATCTAGACCTGGTGATTGGGATATCAAACTTTCAAATCGATCAATAATTTTTATTTTTATTCTAATTTTTAATATTATCATAGGAATTTATAATAAATGTATCCATTAGAAAAAAACCATTTTGTAAACTAAACTATTCAAATATTTTGACAGACAATCCACTTACTGATCAAGAGCTGGTGATTGGGATATCAAACATTCGAATCGATCACTAATTTTAATTTTTATTTTAATTTTAAATATTTTCATTGTAGTTTATAATAAATATATACATTAGATAAAACCAATTTTTAAACTAAACTATTAAAATCTTTTGATACACAATTCACTCTCTGATCTAGAGCTAGTGATTGGATTATCAAACATTCGAATCGATTAATAATTTTTATTTTTATTATAATTTTTAATATATTCATAGAAGTTTAAAATAAATGTATCGATTAGAAAAAAACAAATTTGTAAACTAAACAATTAAAATCTTTTGGTACACAATTCACTCACTGATCTAGAGGTGGTGATTGGGATATCATATATTAAAATCGATCCATAATTTTTATTTTTATTCTAATTTTTAATATTTTTATAGCAGTTTAAAATAATTTTTTCAATTAGAAAAAACAAATCTGTAAACTAAGCTATTAAAATCTTTTGATACCAAATTCACTCGCTGATCTAGAGCTGGTGATTGAGGTATCAAACATTTGAATAGATCAATATTTTTAATTTTTATTCTAATTTTTAATATTTTCATATTAGTTTAAATTAAATGTATCCATTAGAAAAAACAAATTTGTAATCTAAACTTTTAAAATCTTTTGATAGAGATTTGATCCACTGATCTAGAGCTGGTGATTGGGATATCAAACATTCGAATCTATCAATAATGTTTAAATTTATTCTAATTTTTAATATTTACACAGTAGTTTAAAATTAATGTATCCATTAGAAAACAACAAATTTGTAAACTAAACAATTAAAATCTATTGATACGCAATTCACTCACTTATCTAGATCTGGTGATTGAGATATCAAACATTTGAATTAATCAGTAATTTTTATATTTATTCTAATTTTTAATATTTTCATAGTAGTTTAAAATAAATGTATCGATTAGGAAAAAACAAATTTGTTAACTTAAATATTAAAATCTTTTGATACACGATTAACTCAATGATCTAGGGCTGGTGATTGGGATATCAAACATTCAAATCGATCAATATTTTTTTTTTAATTCGAATTTTAAATATTTTCATAGTAGTTTAAAATAAATATATCAATTAGAAAAAAACGAACTAAACTATTAAAATCTAACAAACTAAACTTGTAAACTAAACTACTAAAATCTTTTGATTTACAATTCACTCACTGATTTAGAGCTGGTGATTTGGATATCAAACAATCGAATCGATCAGTAGTTTTTTATGTTAGTTTAAAATAAATGTATCCATTAGAAAAAAACAAATTTGTAAACTTAACTATTAAAATATTTTGATAGACAATCCACTTACTGAACTAGAGCTGGTGATTGAGATATCAAACATTCGAATCTATCAATAATTTTTATTTTTATTATAACTTTAAATATTTTCATAGTAGTTTAAAATAAATGTTTCCATAAGGAAAACCCCAATTTGTGAGCTAAAATATAAAAGTTTTTTTAGACGAGATTCACCCACAGTTAAAGAGCTTTTGATTGGTTTATCAAACTTTTGAACCGATAAATAATTTTTATTTTTATTCAACTATTTAATATTTTCATAGAAGTTTAAAATAAATGTATCGATTGAGAAAAAACAAATTTGTAAACTAAAATACTAAAATCTTTTGATACACAATTCACTTACTGATCTAGTGTTAGTGATTGAGATATCTAACATTTGAATCAATAAATAATTTTTATTTTTATTCTAATTTTTAATATTTTCATAGTAGTTTAAAATAAATGTATCCATATCCTTTAGGAAAAAACAAATTTGTAAACTAAAAAATTTAAATCCTTTGATATACAATTCACTTACTGATCTAGAGCTGGTGATTGGGATATCAAACATTTGAATCGATCAATAATTTTTATTTTTATTTTAATTTTAAATATTTTCATAGTAGTTTAAAATAAATGTATCCATTAGAAAAAAACAAATTTGTAAACTAAACTATTAAAAATCTTTTGATACACAATTCACTCACTGATCACGAGCTGGTGAATAAGATATCAAATATTCAAATCAATCAATAATTTTTATTTTTATTATAATTTTTAATATTTTCATAATAGTTTAAAATAAACGTATCGATTAGAAAAAAAAACAAATTTGTAATATAAACTTTTAAAAATTTTAAGGCAAAATTCACACACAGCTTTAGATCTTTTGATTGAAATACTAAACATTCGAATCGATCAATAATTTTTAATTTTATTCAACTATAATATTTTCATAGTAGTTTAAAATAAATGTATATATTAGAAAAAAAAACAAATTTGTAAACAAAGCTATTAAAATCTTTTGGTACACAATTCACTTACTTATCTTCAGCTGTTTACTGAAATATCAAAATTTTGAATCGATCAATAAATCTAATTGAATTTGAAGGTTTGAATAGTTTAGTTTACAAATTTGTTTTTTTCTAATGGATATAATCATTTTAAACTACTATGAAAATATTAAAAAATAGAATAAAAATAAAAATTATTGGTTGATTTGAATGTTTGATATCCTAATCTCTAAGTCTAGATTAGTCAGTGAATTGTGTATCAAAAGATTTTAATATTTTTGTTTACGAACTTGTTTTTTCCTAATGGATACATTTATTTTAAAATACTATGAACATATTAAAAAGTTGAATAAAAATCAAAATTATTAATCGATTCAAATATTTGATATTTCATTCACCAGCTCTAAAATAGTGAGTGAATTGTATATAACAAGATTTTAATAGTTTTGTTTACAAATTTGTTTTTTTCTAATAGATACATTTATTTTAAACGACTATGAAAATATTAAAAATTAGAATAAAAATAAAAATTATTGATCGATTCGAATGTTTGATATCACAATCACCAGCTCAAGATCAGTGAGCGAATCGTGTTTCAAAAGATTTTAATATTTTAGTTTACAAATTTGTTTTTTTCTAATCGATACATTTATTTTAAACTACTATGAAAATATTAAAAATTAGAATAAAAATTAAAACTATTTATCGATTCGAATGTTTGATATCCCAATCACCAGCTCTAGATCAGTGAGTGAATTAAGTATCAAAAGATTTTAATATTTTAGCTTACAAATTTGTTTTTTCCTAATCGAAACATTTATTTTAAACTACTATGAAAATATTAAAAATTAGAATAAATAAAAAAATTATTGATCGATTCGAATGTTTGATATCTTAATCACCAGCTCTATATCAGGGAGTCAAATGTGTATCAAAAGATTTGAAAAGTTTAGTTTACAAATTTGTTTTTTTCAATTGATACATTTATTTTAAACTACTATGAAAATATTAAAAATTAGAATAAAAATAAAAATTATTCATCGATTCAAATGTTTAATATCCCAAACATTAGCTCTAGATCAGTGAGTGAATTTTGTATCAAAAGATTTGAATAGTTTAGTTTACAAATTTGTTTTTTTTCTAATATATACATTTATTTTAAACTACTATGAAAATATTAAAAATTAGAATAAAAATTAAATATATTTATCGATTCGAATGTATGATATCCCAATCACCAGCTCTAGATCAGTGAGTGAATTGTGTATCAAAAGATTTTAAAATTTTAGTTTACAAATTTGTTTTTTCCTAATCGATACATTTATTTTAAACTACTATGAAAATGTTGAAAATTAAAATAAAAATAAAAATTATTTATCGGTTTGAATGTTAGATATCCCAATCACCAGCTCTAAATCAGTGATTGAATTGTGTATCAAAAGGTTTTAATAGTTTAGTTTACAAATTTGTTTTTTTCTAATGGATTCATTTATTTTAAACTACTATGAAAATATTTAAAATAAGAATTTTAAAAATAATTCAATATTTTGGTTTACACACTTGTTTTTTCCTAATGGATACATTTATTTTAAACTACTATGAACATATTAAAAATTAGAATAAAAATAAAAACTATTGGTCGATTCGAATGTTTGATATCCCAATCACCAGCCCTAGATCAGTGAGTGAATTGTGTTTCAAAAGGTTTTATTATTTTAGCTTAAAAATTTGTTTTTTCCTAATCGTTACATATATTTTAAACTAATAAGAAAGTAATAAAAATTGGAATAAAAACAAAAATTATTGATCGATTCGAATGATTGATATTTCAATCACCAGCCCTAGATCAGTGAGTGAATTGTGAATCAAAAGATTTTAATAGTATAGTTTACAAATTTGTTTTTTCTAATGGATAAATTTATTTTCAACTACTATGAAAATATTAAAAATTAGAATAAAAATAAAAACTATAGATCGATTCAAATGTTTGATACCTCAATCACCAGCTCGAGATTAGAGAGTGAATTGTGTATCAAAAAATTGTAATAGTTTAGTTTACAAATTTGTTTTTTCTAATGGATAAAATTATTTTAAACTACTATAAAAATATTAAAAATTAGGATAAAAATAAAAATTATTGATCGATTTGAAAGTTTGATATCCCAATCACCAGCTCTAAATCAGTGAGTGAATTGTGTATCAAAAGATTTTAATAGTTTTGTTTGCAAATTGTTTTTTTTCTAATGGTACATTTATTTTAAACTACTATGAAAATATTTAAAATTAGAATAAAAATAAAAATTAGTGTTCGCTTCGAATGTTTTATATCCCAATCACCAGCTCTAGATCAGTGAGTGAATTGTGTATCAAAAGAATTCAATATTTTGGTTAACACACTTGTTTTTTCCTAATGGATACATTTATTTTAAACTACAATGAACATATTAAGAAGTTGAATAAAAATTAAAGTTTTTGATCGATTCGAATGTTTGATATCTCAATCAAAAGCTCTAGATCAGTGAGTGAATTGTGTATCAAAATATTTTAATAGTTATAAATTTGTTTTTTTCTAATGGATACATTTATTTTAAACTAATATGAAAATATTTAAAATTAGAATAAAAATAAAAATTACTGATCGATTCGAATGTTTAATATCCCAATCACCAGCTCTAGATCAGCGAGTGAATTGTGTATCAAAAGATTTTAATAGTTTAGTTCACAAATTTTTTTTTTCTAATTGATACATTTATTTTAAACTACTATGGAAATATATAAAATTAGAATAAAAATAAAAATTATTGATCGATTCTAATGTTTGATGTCCCAATCATCAGCCTAGATCAGTGGGTGAATTGAGTATTAAAAGATTTTAATAGTTTAGTTTACAAATTTGTTTTTTTCTAATGGATACATTTATTTTAAACTACAATGAAAATATTTAAAATTAGAATTTTAAAAAGAATTTAATATTTTTGTTTACACACTTGTTTTTTCTAATGGACACATTTATTTTAAACTACTATAAACATTTTAAAAAGTTGAATAAAAATCAAAATTGTTGATCGATTCAAATGTTTGATATTTCAATCACCAGCTGTAGATAAGTTAGTGAATTGTGTATCAAAAGATTTTAATAGTTTAGTTTACAAATTTGTTTTTTTTCTAATGGATACATTTATTTTAAACTTCTATGAAAATATTAAAAATTAGAATAATAATAAAAATTATTGATCGATTCGAATGTTTGAGATCTCAATCAAAAGCTCTAAAGCTGTGTGTGAATTTCATTAAAGAAATTTTTAATATTTTAGTTTACAAATTTGTTTTTTTCTAAAGGATACATTTATCTTGAACTACTATGAAAATATTTAAAATTAGGATAAAAATAAAAATTATTGATCGATTTGAAAGTTGGATATCCCAATCACCAGCTCTAAATCAGTGAGTGAATAATGTATCAAAAGATTTTAATAGTTTAGTTTACAAATTTTTATTTTTCTAATGGATACATTTATTTTAAACTACTATGAAAATATTTAAAAGTTGAATAAAAATCAAAATTTTTGATCGATCCGAATGTTTGATATCTCAATCAAAAGCACTAAAGCTGTATGTTTTATAATAAATTAATATTTTAGTTTACAAATTTGTTTTTTTCTAATCGAAACATTTATTTTAAACTATTATAAAAATAATAAAAATTATAATAAATTTAAAAATTATTGATTGATTCGAATGTTTGATATCCCAATCACCAGCTCTAAATCAGTGAGTGTTTAATGTATCAAAAGATTTTAATAGTTTTGTTAACAAATTTTTTTTTTTCTAATGGATACATATATTTTGAAATACTATGAAAATATTGTAAATTAGAATAAAAATAAAAATTACAGATCGATTCGATTGTTTTTTTCTAATCGATACATTTACTTTAAACAACTATGAAAATATTAAAAACTAGAATAAAAATAAAAATTATTTGTCGATTCGAATGTTTGATATTCCAATCACCAGCTCTAGATCAGTGAGTGAATTTTGTATCAAAAGATTTTAATAGTTTGGTTTACAAATTAAATTTTTCCTAATCTAAACATTTATTTTAAACTGCTATGAAAATATTAAAAATTAGAATTAATATAAAAATTAATTATCGATTTGAATGTTTGATATCCCAATCACCAGCTCTGGATCACTGAGTGAATTGTGTATTAAAAGATTTTAATATTTTAGTTAACAAATTTGTTTTTTCCTAATCGATACATTTATTTTTAGCTACTATGAAAATATTAAAAATTAGAATAAAAATAAAAATTATTGATCGATTCGAATAATTAACATCCCAATCACCAGGTCTAAATCAGTCAGTGAATTGTTTATTAAAACATTTTAATATTTTAGTTTAAAAACTTGTTTTTTCCTAATAGATACATTTATTTTTAACTACTATGAACATATTAAAAAGTTGATTAAAATTCAATATTTTTGATCGATTTTAATGTTTGATATCCCAATCACTAGCTGTTGATCAGTGAGTGAATTGTGTATCAAAAGATTTTAATAGTTTAGTTTAAAAATTTGTTTTTTTTTTCTAATGGATACATTTATTTTAAACTACTATGCAAATATTTAAAATTAGAACAAAAATAAAAATTATTGATTGATTCGAATGTTTGATATACTTACCACTAGGTCAAGATCAGTCAGTGAATTGTGTATCAAAAGATTTTAATATTTTAGTTAACAAACTTGTTTTTTCCAAATTTATACATTTATTTTAAAATACTATGAACATATTAAAAAATTGAATAAAAATCAAAATTATTGATCAATGCGAATGTTTGATATCTCAATCACCATCTCTAGATCAGTGAGTGAATTGTGTATCAAAAGATTTTAATAGTTTGATTTACAAATTTAATTTTTCCTAATCGAAACATTTATTTTAAACTGCTATGCAAATATTAAAAATGAGAAACAATATAAAAATTAATGATCGATTCGAATGTTCGATATCCCAATCACTAGCTCTAGATCACTGAGTGAATTGTGTATCAAAAGATTTGAATAGTTTAGTTTACAAATTTGTTTTTGTCTAATGGATACATTTATTTTAAACTGCTATGAAAATATTACAAATAAGAATAAAAATAAAAATTATTGGTCGATTCGAATGTTTGATATCCCAATCACCAGCTCTAGTTCAACGAGTGAATTGTGTATCAAAAGATTTTAATAGTTTAGTTTACAAATTTGTTTTTTTCTAATGGATACATTTATTTTGAACTACAATGAAAATATTATAAATTAGAATAAAAATAAATATTATTAATCAATGCGAATGTTTTATATCATTTATTTAATCTCCTATGAAAAAATTAAAAATTAGAATAAAAATAAAAATTATTGATCGATTTGAATGTTTGATATCCCAAACACTAGCTCTAACACAGTGGGTGGATTAAGTATCAAAAGATTTTAAAAGTTTAGTTTACAAATTTATTTTTTTCTAATGGATACATTTATTTTAAACTACTATGAAAATATTAAAAATTAGAATTAAATAAAAATTATTGATCGTTTTGAAAAACAAAAATTATTGATTGATTTAAATGTTTTATATTCCAATCACCAGCTCTTGATCAGTGAAAGAATCGTGTATCAAAATATTTTTTAGTTTACAAATTTGTTTTTATCTAATTGATACATTTATTTTAAACTCCTATGAAAATATTAAAAATTAGAATAAAAATAGAAATTATTGATCGATTCAAATGTTTGATATCACAATCATTAGCTCTAGATTAGTGAGTGAATTGCGTATCAAAACATTTTAATAGTTAAGTTTACAAATTTGTTTTTTTCTAATGGAAACATTTATTTTAAACTACTATGAAAATATTGAAAATTAGAATAAAAATAATAATTATTGATCGATTTAAATGTTTGGTAATTCAATCACCAGCTCTTGATCTGTGAAAGAATTTTGTATCAAAAGATTTTAGTATTTTAGTTTACAAATTAATTTTTTTTTCTAATGGAAACATTTATTTTAAACTACTATGAAAGTATTAAAAATTAGAATAAATATAAAAATTAATGATCGATTCGAATGTTTGATATCCCAATCACCAGCTCTAATTCGCTGAGTGAATTTTGTATCAAAAGATTTTAATATTTTAGTTTACAAATTGGTTTTTTCCTAATCGAAACATTTATTTAAAACAACTATGAAAATATTAATAATTAGAATAAAAATAAAAATTGTTTATCGATTCAAATGTTTGATATCCCAATCACCAGCTCTAGATCAGTGAGTGAATTGTGTATCAAAAGATTTTAATAGTTTAGTTTACAAATTTGTTTTTTTCTAATGGATATATTTATTTTAAACTACTATGAAAATATTAAAAAATAGAATAAAAATAAAAATTATTGATCAATGCGAATGTTTGATATCCCAATCACCAGCTCTATATCAGTGAGTGAATTGTGTATTAATAGTTTTTAATAGTTTAGTTTACAAATTTGTTTTTTCTTAATGATACATTTATTTTAAACTACTGTGAAAATATTAAAAATTAGAATAAAAATAAAAATTATTGATCATTTCGAATGTTTGC
>CAUVYK010000483.1:0-15160 GCA_963556175.1 Tipula confusa
AAACACGTTGTATTTTAATATGATTATAGTATTCTAAAATGAAATGATTATTATTTACAACATTGTTTTAATCAATAATTTCCTTCTCTATAAGAAATTCCGGACCTGATCCGAAAATACTTTTAATTAAAGGAGGATTAAATATATTTCATTTAATAAATAATCTACCTCTTTTTAAATATGATTTCATATTCAGTGACTTAAAATACCTAATCTATAATTTTAATGAAATTAGTGATAACTAATTTAAAATGAATATACGAACACCTTTTATGATATTAACATATTTAATTAAAAATCTATGTGTTCTTGATATTGTTTCACAATAAATAAATTGATTCAAGTTTCAAAATAAAAAAAAATGTTGATTTTGTTTATTTTGATATGGAAGATGTAATTGGCGAAGGTCCAGATTTAAGAAAAAATTCATTAGAAATACCTACAGAAATTAAGATTTTAGGTGGTCCTAACAATATGTCACGTATAAATCTACCACAACTAGATGTAATAGATGCTTCTGAAACAGAAACTTTTACATTTGATGAATTTAGGAAACTTATTTATGAAGCAAGAATTTACAATAAAGATTATCTTATAGCTCGAGTAACAACCTCTGATCCATCCAATCAGTCACATTTTTACAATTATTACTATTCTGCTTACGAGATAAATAAGATTCTGTTTAAATATGAAAGTAATAGAAAATTACTTCATAGAATGAAAGTGAAAAATCCATTAAATAACATGTATATAGCAGGACAAGTATCATATTATAAGATAACAAGACATCACTATGATAGTGCGATAGTAGATTATTATTTCGGAGAAACGCCTATCCCAAGAAAAAAATCAAGAAGAGCATTTTCCGCAATCATAAGGAATACGGAAGTAATACAACAACACGATGACATAGATAAAAAAAGAGCTAAAGATACAAATGATTTGAAAGATAACTTAGATAAAAATGAAGTACCACAAAAAACAGCTATAGAGACAATAAATGATGTAAAAAGAGAATTAATTTACATACCAACAAAAATAAAAAATGATTTAAAAATTGTATTCGAAGCGATTTATTTTGCATCGGATGACGATTTTTTATTAAAGACAGAAATAAGAGAATTTTTCAGGAAAAATTCACCGGAAGGGGATGAAGAACAATTATTTGAATTAGATAGAACAAATAATGATTTGTTTGCCTTGTTAGATACGAATTCTGATAATGATTCCGAGGATTCTACTGGTTGGAAAAGGGTATTAACTGCACACATGAGTATCTTAATGAGTACTCTTTGTATAATAATATTATTTGGAGCCAATCCAATTGTGTTAATAGTTGCATTTGGAGTGGCACTTTTAGTTTTCTTTTCTTTGATATGTAGTATGGCATATATAATGTGTTGTAGAAGAGAGGCTTTTGACACACTTGCAGTAAGAAGTGTAGATGATGTATAAATAAATAATAAAATAGAGAGTTAATAATGTTTTAGAAAGAGAATATTTTAATTATTTTATCCTGAATCTCTTTTAAATCTTCTTCAAATATATTTTTTCCTTTTTCACAAATAATTTTTACTACTTCACCCTTAAAAAATAAAACATAAAATTCCGAGTCACTTGATAATTCTTCTATCTTTGTAGGATCTGTAATGAAAATCTTATCTATCGAAGATACTTTTAAACATTTCGGTAATTCATATTCTATGGTTGAATAATGTTTGTTAGGATAGAAGCGAGGTACCTCTATAGCCCTAAAGATTTCATTCAAACTATTAATTATTAAACCTACAATATTGCCATCATCATTTATAATATTCACTTGAATTTTTACGCTCACTTTATTTTCCTCAAAGAAATCGTTAAAATATTTTTCTAAATCGAAAGGCAAATCATAATTAATTAAAAGTTCCGGCAATGTAACAACCGCTTCTTTTAATCCTAAAGATTGTAAAAATAAATCATTTTCTTCGAATGATAGTGTTAATTCAATTTCTGATTCAGATTGTTTGTATCTTATAGCTGCATCACTACCCAAACAATTTAATTTAATTAATTCTGGTGTTCTTGTTTGAGTAAATGTTCTTTTGTCTAATCTAACATTATTTTTCAAAGAATTTCTTATAAATGTCTTTTCAAAGATGCTTATCATTTAAATATTTTTTTATTTATTTATAATGTTTTTTAAAATAATCCTTTTTAAATAATGTTTTTTAAATAATCCTTTTTATTATAATGTCTTTAAATAATCCTTTTTAAATAATGTCTTTTAAATAATCCTTTTTATTATAATGTCTTTTAAATAGTCCTTTTTAAATAATCCTTTTTATTATAATGTCTTTTTAAATAATCTTTTTTAAATAATCCTTTTCTTTTTATTATAATCCTTTTTAAATAATCCTTTTTAAATAATCCTTTTTAAATAATCCTTTTTATTATAATATTTTTATAAAAAATAAACAAAATGGAAGAAGAATATGATTATATAATTTTAGGAACAGGAATAACTTCTACAATAATAAGCTGGGCACTTGCATCAAACAACAAAAAAGTATTACAGATAGATAAAAACAATACCTATGGATCAGATCAAAGAACTCTCAGATATTCTGAAATGTGCTCTTTTTTTAATGAACCAGAAAATGAAGAATTAAAAAAACTCGATAGATTTTTTTCAATCGATTTAATACCGAAATTGTTGTTAGCAGATGGGGAAATTAAAAGATTATTTACGGCTTTAAACATATTTGAAATGGTTGATTTTGTTACGATTCCAGGTTCTTTTATTTTTAAAAAGAATAAGATTTTTACAATTCCTTCAAATGAAACCGAGGCTCTGAGAACGGGGTTGGTGTCTTTTTTTCAGAAACCAAAGCTTGTATCTTTCTTTTGGGATATTAGAAAGAATAAAACCCAGAATTATTCTACAATGAAAGAATATTTTGACTATTTTGGTTTGGATGGAGATTCTCAAGAATTTATTGGACACGCGATTGCAATGAACTTGGATGACAGTTATTTAGAAAGAGAACCAAAAGAGACACTTGACAAAATTAAAACTGCAATAAAATCTCTTTTGGCCTTTGAAAACAATCTAAAATCCCCGTACATTTACCCGTTATACGGTACGTCCGAAATAGCACAATTCTTTTCTAGAAAAGCAGCTATAAACAACGCAACTTTTAGATTAAATTGTCCTATTTTAGATATTACAAAGAAAGAGATGTTTCATTTAACAATAAGAGATAGAATTGAAGAGAAGAGAAGAATGTCGTCTTGAAATGTAAAAATATTATTGGCGAACCGGAATATTTTCTATCAGAATCTCTAGAAAAGGAAATAGAAAGCATTGTGAATAGAGAGAAAGAAATAATTAATGTTATAGCCAAAGGTTTAAATTCAGAAACAGAGTCGTTGGGAATGTTCAGCAAAGAAATAAATGTACTAAAAGAAATGAAGCACAGGATAAGAAAAATAAATGAAGTGATACATTGTATTTGTCTGATAAAAGATTCAATAGATTTAATTAAACAGTGTCCTTCAGCACAAATAATATTTTTAGCTAGTGAACTAAAAAGGAAAAATGACATATTTTTATTAATTTTGAGTGAAAGAGAATGTGCTGCACCTGAAGGGTATAAATTGGCGATGATAAGCACCGTGAAAGAGACAGATGAGCCCGAGAATGAGATCTATTTTGTAGTTAATCGGTTAGGAAATATCTTAAAGAAATTCTTGATTGTTAGAAATATTTATGAATCTAACGACCCGATTGACGGCATTTTTGTAACAAAAACTATTGATCAGTCAACACATTTTGAATCTCTTTATGAAAATGTAATGGAGCTTAGTGAATCTTTGGGGATAAAGGATGTATTTACTAAACTAATAGATAAATGATTTTTGAATCCCTTTATGAAAATCTACTGTTCTCCTTCTGTGGTTTATATAATAATTAGACTTACATTTGTTCTTTTAATACTTCAAATATGTTATAAACTAGTCTTTCTCTCTTACATTCAGATAGATTATCAGAGAAATATACATAGTCTGTATTAATAATTGTATATAAGAATATTGTTGTGCCTTTAATTATTGATCAAACATTCTTTTTAATCTTAACAATGTCCAAACTATTCTGAAGTCTTAATTTCAAGTTTTGTTGATTATAACTCCCCCTGCATTGTTTTTGGTTGAATATAATAATCGAATAGTTCTCTATTTGACTATCATTCAAATTTTACACTTAAAAAATTCTGTTTGAAAAAGACACATAACATCAATTCATAATTACCATCCGAGTTCTCAATTAAGCATCCCGTTATAGATTAATCACCAGATATGAAGAATTTATAAAACTTGTTTAATGATTTATTGTATATGCCTTAAATATAAACAATCTCTCTAACATTTGTAATAAAAACCATATTCAATTTATAGCTCTATAAATATTTATATTAACAGAATCTGGATAATGAGCTATGAATAATAAGTCCATAATCAATTTCTCAAGCAACAACACAAATTTTATTATATTCAACCAAAACATCGTAAAAAACAGATTCTAAAAAATAAAAGTTTTGATTTAAATATCCGTTACGACAACTACCTGAAAATAACTGTCATATGCTTGAGAGAATAAATTTTATTCGATTATTAATGGGAACCAGCTGCCTTGTAGACATATGAACGTGTAGTATGAAAAACTAACGATTTTACAAAGTAGTGGCGTTGTTTGCACAAAAAACGTTGAAAGTATTGCCATATTAGTAAGAATTAAATTTAGAGGTATATTAAACGTGGCGACTGACCGGTTTGTGGGCGGGTTCGAATTCCATCAAAACGTTTTTGTTTTTTTATAAAAAAACTATAACATTAATTAAATTACTCATCATTTGGTTAAATGTATCCGCCTTAAACCTTAATTTAAACATGAATTCCGAAAACATCAAACCTAACTCACACCGGTGCGTAATAAATCTTGCCTTAAATTTTCTTTTAAATACACTCCAACTATTTTCAATGGCCTGTGTGTTTGCACCAGTGCGAGGATCCACAAAATTTGAACTGTGATTGACAGTCATATAATTAAAACCACATTCTTCAAGGTTAACATAACCCCTCCAACAATCTGTGACGATTGTCGTACCGACTTCTACGCATTCTGTTAAAACACTTGGAATAGTTGACCTATTACGAAAAAGCACTTACCTAAAGAACATTTCACCTATAACAATATCAACTCCTCCAATTACCCAAGGAGATCTTACCACACGACCTACATTAAATTTCTGCTTCGAAAATTTCGCTTCATCAACTTCTACAGTACAGCCAAATCCCCCAATCTTTCTTGGAACAATTTGCCGCATGATAAAATATGCCTGAAGACTTAGTTTGCGATACCATTTTGTTATAGTGTCACGAGAATGGGTATTTATTTCATTCATTGTCAAATTCTGGGTACGATCTAAACTCCAGAAACATACTAAATCATCAAGAAAAGGAAATAGGATATCGGAATTAAAAACAATTGTGTTGCTTAAAACAGACAAACGCTTATTACACTTACGACAACGCCAGCGTAGTATATTTTCATTTTTTCAATTGTAATTGGTCTTTCACATTTTAAACAAGACATGTTTTCCTGACCAAAATTGTTATGCTGTAGGAATGCTACCGTAGTTTCATATGTTTGTGTGCAAGCAATTTCTCTGTGCGTAAACATTGGAGCTGTAAATTTAATTAATGTTATAGTTTTTTTATAAAAAAATAAAAATGTTTTGAGTGTATTCGAACACGGCTTCTCAACTGGTCAGTCACCATAGTCGTGTACGTCCTCCAATGTATTAATCGTATTCATGGAAGTGGCTAATATAATAAATATACGCGTGTTATTCCAAACAAACAAGCAGCAACTTTATCTTAAAATTTGAAATATTTATATTGTGCATATTCAAAGATATGGACCTTTGAATTCGTGTCACAAATACAAATTTGTTTGCGATGATAATATGAAATCTTAAGGTCGTTTAACATAAGATTCCCCCCTACTGCAGGTATTTCTTGTATATGGTTACTGAGTTACGTATCTTTAAAACCTTTTTTTCTACAATTTTAATTTATAATACTTTCAACTATGATCTTAATGATCTATATTTAACCTCTTGTGTTTTTTTTGGCCATTGATTCAAATATCATTTACAATGATTATCGATAAAAACAAGACACTGTAATTTTTCCAAACAATCCTTAAATATCGAATTGTTAGTTCTTTAAAATAAACAAATAATTTATACAACCTTTTTTAGAGGTGTTTTCAACCTTATAATAGAACAATAAAATGATTTATTTTCATATAAAAATAAACAAATTTCATATAAAAATAAAAATAATTGTTTTGTTTACAAAATGATAAAAGAATATTTCTTACTAGGAATAATCATTCTCCCTTTACTATACACCACATATTTTATAAGCAAATCCTATCAAATAAAAAGATTAATCCAAATATCCAAGCATTATGATTTATTTGCAGATATCCCAGTGATATTGAATAGTTTTATTATTGCAATACCACATTGGATAAAGTTATATGGAATGGAAGATAAAGAGGTTAAAATGGATTTCTTTTCATCTTCTTTATATTTATCGGTGTTAGTGCCTTTATTTTGGGGATTGACAGTAATTAAGTTTAAAGTTATCAGAATATCAGCTATGTGCTTTTATAAAGTGGTAGGCTACATCGCTTTCATGCAATTACTTTTTCTGTTCTCTGTTGTTATGAACAATTATTCGATGTTTGATTTTATTTTTTATAATTCAATGTTTATTCACTTCCTTTATCAATCCATTACAAAGCCTATGGAAAGATTCAGTATTGTAACAACCGTCTCTGTTGAAATACATGATTTCTCCGACAAGTTTACAAGGATGTTACATTACATTGAGAAAGTATTTTTATTGTTGTTTGATCAATTATTTGGAAGAATTCCTTTAATTGAGAATATAGATGAAGTTGGTGTAAAATTTTATTCTTTACCATTAATAACATCCTTCGGGATGTTAATTTATGGTATTAAGAGGTATATTATCATTATTCCTCTAATATGTCTTTCTGTTTTAGGAAATTATTGGTTATCAAATATTACAAGAACAGGGAAAAATCGACTTACAATCAAATTTTATGGATTAATAAGTTCTACTCTTTTACTTTTAATCTTAAACCATTTGACTATGAATATTTCTACAAGAATATTAATATCTGATAAAAGTTTCATTGCCTTTTCTTTGAAAACCCTTTTAAAATTCTCATTATTTTTTATAAGCGCTTATTCATTTTTAAGGTTTGAAAATACCGCGTTGTTTTTTATTTCAATCTTCTATTCTGCCCTGATTCTTTTTTGTGGTTATTGGTGTTTTATTAGCATCTTGGATTCTCTTTTCGCTTTTAAAATATTCAGTTTAGTTCATACTTCAAGTCATTTCTTTCAAACAACGCTTTTATTTCAATTCCTTTACGCCATAATGATATTTAATTATGAAATGTGTAACTACAAATTTAAAAAGGACATGGGATTAATCCTTTTGGCCAATGTTGTTTGTTTCATTTTATGTTTTGAGAAGAGTTTAAATGGAACAGTTGATTAAATATCTTAAATAAAATGTTGTAGCTTTCTGTTAAATGAACTTCTTCAAGGAATTTCTTGTTGTTTGTAATTTCAAGTAGCTTTTTATCGAAAGATAACCTCTCTAAGAAATTAATGTTATATTCTTTTGATAATTCTTCACCCCCTTTCTGTGAAAATACATTAGTTACTTTATCACAGCTACTACATTTATAACCTGCCATATTCTCTAATACACCAAGGATTGGTATTTTGTTTTCTAAACAGAATTCAATGGATTTTAATGAATCATTTAAAGCCATCAACTGAGAGGTTGTTACAATAACAGAGAAGTCTATTTTGTCTATTAAAAAATGATGTTCTTCTGAAATACCTGGCGGTGTGTCATAAACAACAAAATCGTGATTGATGGATTCATAAAATAGTTTTAAAGTTGATATCTTTTTAGGTGCTCTCCATATAACAGAGTCGGTATCTTTTATTAAAAGTGCCATGGAAATTAAATCTAAATTTTCAGTCAATTTTAACGGGTTAACGCCTTTTTCTGCTTTGGTAACTTTACCTTTAGCATTTAATATGTGAGAAGTGCTTGGTCCACAAATATCAAAATCTAATAAAAGTACTTTATACTTTTCTGAAAGTATTTTTGCAATTAAACAGGCTATAGAGGATTTTCCAACTCCACCCTTTCCACTCAAAACTGCTATTTTAATGCTCATTAAATATTAAATCGGTTTTAATTTATAAAGTGTTCTAATCTCTTTAAATGTATTTAATAAACATTAAATATAAAAAATGTTCTAATCTCATTAAATATAAAAAATGTTCTAATCTCATTAAATATTGAAAATGTTATAATCTCTTTAAATATTGAAAATGTTATAATCTCTTTAAATATATAAAGTGTTCTAATCTCATTAAATATGTAAAGTGTTCTAATCTCTTTATATATATAAAGTGTTCTAATCTCATTAAATATTAAAATTATATTAAAGTTTTTAATGCGCATTAAAAAATGAGGAAAGAGTTAAAATTTAAGAAGCAAGCAAAATCTAACAAGAACTTAAAATTCAAAACAGTTAAACAATTACAAAGAACAATAGAATTTGAAGAACCAAAGTATATGAATCAATTCATTACACAATCCATTAAACCAATAAAGAAATTATGTGATATTACAGGATTACCAGCAAAATATACTTGCCCAAGAACAGGGTTGTATTTTTATGACATAGCTTGTTATAATTTGATTTGTAATATGAAACCAGAAACTGTTGATAAAATAAAAGGTTTAAAGCTGTTTGGACAGGATTTGAACCCATTTAAAAAGAAATATTAAATGATATGATTGAATAATAAATAAATAAAATATTATAATTGAATAATAATACAATATAATTGAATAAAATAATAATACAATATAATTGAATAAAATAATAATAATAATATAATTGAATAATAAATAAATAAAATATTATAATTGAATAATAATATAATTGAATAAAATAATAATATAATTGAATAAAATAATAATAATTGAATAAAATAATAATAATTAACAATAATTAAAAGTAAATTTATGCGGGTAATAACACTTGGAGCAGGTCAAGATGTTGGAAGATCATGTATATTAGTTACAATAGAAGGAAAGACAATCATGTTTGACTGTGGAATGCATATGGGATACAACGATGGAAGAAGATTCCCTGATTTTTCTTATATTTCAACCAGTGGAAATTTTAATAAATTAATAGATTGTGTAATAATCTCGCATTTCCACTTGGATCATTCAGGAGCATTACCATATTTTACTGAAATATTAGGTTATGACGGACCTATTTATACAACACATCCAACCAAAGCAGTTTTACCTATTTTATTAGAAGATTATAGAAAAATAATGTCAGAAAAAAGTTACGACAATAAAAATTATTCAGGCAAAGATATTGAAAATTGTTTAAAAAAGATTATAACAATAAACATGGAAGAAGAATTCTTTCACGAAAAGGATTTCCTAATAAAACCTTATTATGCAGGCCATGTCATTGGAGCAGCAATGTTTTATATAAAAATAAAAGGAAAAAGTGTTGTGTACACCGGTGATTTTAATACAACACCTGATAAACATTTAGGAAGTGCATGGATTGATAGATTGAATCCAGATTTATTTATAACGGAGTCTACTTATGGTTCAGTAGTAAGAGATTGTAGAAAGGTTAAAGAAAGAGAATTTATTAACGCGGTACAAGAATGTATTGATAGAGGAGGGAAGGTTTTAGTACCTATCTTTGCTTTAGGAAGGGCACAAGAGTTATGTTTATTATTAAATAGTTATTGGGAAAGGATGGGGCTATCAGTTCCTATTTATTCCACTGCCGGGTTAACAGACAAAGCTAACAACATTTATAAATTATTCATCAATTACACAAACGAAGCCATCAAGGAAAAAGAATCACCATTCGAATTTAAAAACATTAAAACATTCGATAAAAATATTGCATACGATGAAGGACCGATGGTTTTAATAGCATCTCCAGGGATGTTACATTCAGGTGTCAGTTTAAGTGTTTTCAAACAATGGTGTGAAGACGAAAGGAATTTATTAATTATTCCAGGTTATTGTGTAAAGAACACGGTAGGTTATAAAGTTTTAAGAGGTGAAACAAATATTCCTATCGGCGATAAAACTTATTCCATAAAAATGAAAATCAGAAATATCGCCTTTTCTGCTCACGCAGACGAAAAAGGGATTTTACAAATAATTAAACAATGTCAACCAAAGAATATCATGTTAGTTCATGGTGAAAGATTAAGGATGAGTATTTTAAAAAAGAATATTGAAAAGGAGTTAAAAATTCCGGTTATTTTTCCTAGGAATGGAACCATTGTAGAGATTGATACAGAAAATGATTTAGAAGTTAAAATAGAGAATGGGATTATTGAAGGATTTAAGAATGAAGAAAAAATATTTGGAAGTTTTAAATTTAGTGAAAATGAAGAAATTATTTTAGATTCATTTAAATGTTTAAAATAAATGAATATTTATTAAATATTAATATATAATTTAATAATTATAATTTAATATCCATAAAGAATAAAGATTTAATTTAATTTAATATTTAATATCTATAAAGAATAAAGATTTAATTTAATATTTAATATCTATAAAGATTTAATTTAATAATTATAAAGAATAAATATTTATTTTAAACAAAAAATGAACGATGAACCAAGATTTGATTTCGAAGAGTTTGTACAAAAAACTTTAGGACTACAAGAAACTGAACAATATTATTGTCCTGATTACCAGAAGAACAGATGTTTTAAAAGGAAATGTGAACTTCAACACATTAAATTGGATAAAGCGGTAGTCTGTAAGCATTGGTTAAGAGGCTTATGTAAAAAAGGAAATAATTGTGAATTCCTGCATGAATTTAATTTAAGAAAAATGCCTGAATGTTGGTTTTTTAGCAAATACGGTGAATGTTCAAACCAGGATTGTATATTCTTGCACGTTGACCCTAACTCGGAATATAAAGAATGTTTATGGTATAAAAGAGGTTTCTGTAGACATGGTAATGGTTGTAGAAATAAACACGTAAAGAAGAAATTATGTTATAATTATTTTTTGGGTTTTTGTCCCGCAGGTCCACATTGCGAATTCGGGCACCCAAAATTAGAAATCCCTGATACAGATTTACAAAGAATTTATAAAAGAAAGGATGTTATACAAAGACCTTCTAACATTATTAAAGATTCATAAACAAAGGTTCATGAAAAAAGATTCATAAAAAAAGATTCATGAAAAAATCAATGTTCCAGATTCTTACAAGCAATCCAAATCTTAAAAGTTGTTGCAATCGATTTAGAATTATTAAAACTGAAAGAATATTCATTATCTGTTGTTAGAAAATAACCATTCTCTTTTATTTCATGAATCTCTTTTAATTTATTTATTTCTTTTAACTTATTTATCTTTGTTTTAATTTGTAAATTTGATGGGATTCTCCAATATAAAGTGTCATTAATCTCTGAATTTATTAAAATTACAGATTCTTTTTTAGGTTCTAAATAACAATCTGTTATTAAAAAGTATTCTGAAGTTTTAAGTTGTGTTATTCTAATCTTTGTTATTTGACTATATTTTGATTTCGTTCTAAAATTAATTCTGATTTCTTCATTTTTACTCGGAAAAATGAAAAAGAAATTTGTTAAACTTGGAACATTAATTCTTTTTAAAAGAAATCTTTGGTTTTCATCAATTATTTGTATTTGAACAAACATCTCCGCTTTATTAAAGAATTCAACTAACACACTTCCAGTATCCGATTTATAATTTATTTCAAAACTCTCTGTCCAATTCCATTCTTCGAAAATGTTTTTTGGTTTCAAATTCTTTAAATAAGTTTTTAATTTCAAACCTGTTAAAAAGTTTAAGAAGTTTAGATTTTTTATAAGAAATTTTGATGAAATAATTAATTCTTCTTCTATTATTTCATAAAAAATGATATTATTTTCTTCGGAACCATAATCAATTATTAAATCTTTTTCTTCTAAAGAATTAATAAGAAAATCCTTTTCTTTTTCTTTTAATACTGTAGTATAAATGTTGTTTTGATTCATTGTTTGAGCAATTAATGAACCACCAAATAAGGTAAATCTTATTATTTCATCTTTTAATATTTCTAAATCATTTAATTTTAACTTTTTTATAAAATAATTCTGTTTTTCTTCATTTTTTAAATTTGAAAATATTTTTTTTAAATTTGAATGTTTAAATTTCAGTTCCGATTTTTCTGGGTAAAGAAGTTCTTTTTTGAAAAACGGATAAGCCTTTTCTTTACTAAAATTGATAAAAGAGTGTAATTTAACAGAACCTAAAGTTTTTAATTTCTTATCATGTAGTTTTCTTGTTAATCTTTCTATTCTATCCTCCGTAAATCTAAGATTTTAGTTAAATCAAATTGTACGACGTATAAAATATTCTCCCTGATTTCAAAAGTAAAGAATTCTTCTGTATCAATACTCTGGAAAATTACAATATTCTCTAATTTAATACGTACCATTTGATAAAAGGCGTCTATAAAATATAATATTATGATACAAGCCGTCTCGTTTAATTGTTTTAACTCTTTTATTCCAACAAAAGTTGTAAAAATATCTGCAAAACAAGAAAAATCAACTAAAGAACCAAAAATTTTGTCGTCTTTCTTTAATAGAATATCAAATCTATAAATTCTGTGCTTCTCATTAATGAAATATTGACCTCTTCTCTTTAAAAAAGTATCAGTCCTCCTGATTATCTTATAATCTAAACAGAGATACAACAGATTTGTGTGTGTAATTTCTCTTACAACCGCTTCAAAATCATTATAATCAATTATATAAAGAGGATGAGTAATATTTTTTTAAACTAGGTACAACATTTGGTAGGAAAAAGGATAACCAAGTAGGGAATATTACACTCTGATTTACTGTATAAATAAACATTTTCTTTAAATATTTGATCTTTAAATCTTCTTCTCTGTTAAAAGTGAATTCGAAGTTCGGATTTTTAAGAAAGCAATAATCAAACCTTGTTAAATGGTTTTTAGATGGCAACATTATGACCATGTCTCCTTCAAATGAATTTAAATGTACCTTTAAGTCATACATTATACCTCCTTGTCATTTTTAGGTTCATCTCTATTCCTGCTAAACCATTAAATGCTACCTTACATAACAATATAATATGTTTAAACTCATCCTCTTCTTCTGATTCCTCCTCCTGGATCCCCAATTCGTGTTTTATGCTTTTAAATTCAGATTTTTTTAAAGTTCTAATACTTTTAAAATGAGGACAATCTTTAAGAATTAAGTTCTTGATTTGTATTTCTTTGACGATTTTCAATTTCTGTAACGGCTGCAGCTTCTTTAAAATTATGTATTTTAATTTGTGTTGAAAGTTGTAACTTTTTATTGCAATATCGAACCATTTACTTATCATTATGTTGTACCATCCAAGGTTCGTCGTTTCTGTTAAAGCTTCTTCGAAAATACTTGTTCTGCAAATATGATGGATTGGAGGAACTTGGTAGAAACTTCGATTTTATGATCTTGGTTTTTGGGATGAAAAGTTTGCAGATTAAAACCCAGATTAAAGGTTTTAAAAATATTCCTATTATAATACCAACCAGTAAAAAAAGCATTTAATGGGTATTTTAAAAACATTTACTTAGTGTCTAATAATACACATTTATTTATTGGGTTCGAATCCACGTTTTGTTATAAAGTAAAGCTATGCATTTCTCTTCAAATAGAATTTACTTAATCTTTCGTAGAAGATGTACCTTCTTTATTAAAGGTAAACTGAATTTATAATTGATTTTTTAAAATCTATTTTGAAGGATCAGTTGAAAGAAATAGATAATTCATAACTTAAATAACCATTAAATTCTGCATGTTTTTCTTAAAATTATTTTATTGACTGAGTGAGTAAAATTTGTTGTCTGGGATAAAATATTTTAAAGACTTGGGTGATATTTCGTGTTGATTAATCTGTTGTCTATTCAAAAAAGAAATATATCATATAGAATAGGTGTCTTTTTTAAGAATTGTCATTTAACACTGTGTTTTCTTTAAAATGTAATATACATCCATCCATCGATTTACCCCATGAAACGTATTCACTGTATAAATCGAGAGATGAGTGTATATATTTAATAAACAAGATTATTAAGATATATTTATTTACAAAATAGATAATCTTGGAATGTTTTTTTGTTCATATAAAAATATTTTTCGGACATAAAGAACCTATTTTACAATTTAAATTAGAGTCAGGTCAACGGCTCTGTATGCTTATGAAAATTGTTATGTTTATCAAAGGATAAAATCTGAATCGAATTTCATAAATAAAGGCAAGACCATTGAATATTTAATACAATATCAGTATAAAGACATGTGATTTTTGTAATTTTATCATGAAAAATAAAGATTTCGAGGTATAATCGGATGATTAAGAGACAGATTCTATCGATTTTTTTTTGATTTCTTATATTTGGGCAGTAAGATCCACCTTTCCTTTATATCCTCAAAATTAGAGAACATTCGTAAAATACTTTAACAAGATTTTTATGTTGGTTTATGAAATAGAACTTCTTTAATTAGCTGATTCAGACTAAAATCCTAGAATAATAGTTCAATTAAAGTGATCTGACACCTAAAAAATAATATTCGATAGAGAAGGGGTAATAAGTATTGAAAATCCCCATTTTTTTATAAAATTATGTTGACTCGAAATGCAGGAATATTGTAGCTGGATCGCGGGTTATCTGGTCCAACAATTTTTACAGCTGACTGAAAGATAGCAGAAATAAAAATTGTAGTACATTAATATGGATTGATTGCCTCGGAAGACTTCGAACAAATAATAAAAAAAGTACTTGTTCAAAAGAACGGTCCATATAGGAATAAAAACTAAATTAAGTTGATAATTAAACTAAGTTGGTAATTAAAATAAGTTGATAATTAAACTAAGTTGATAATGAAACTGATTT
>CAUVYK010000484.1:0-24620 GCA_963556175.1 Tipula confusa
ATAATAATAATAATAATAATAATAATAATAATAATAATAATAATAATAATAATAATAATAATAATAATAATAATAATAATAATAATAATAATAATAATAATAATAATAATAATAATAATAATAATAATAATAATAATATAATAATAATAATAATAATAATAATAATAATAATAATAATAATAATAATAATAATAATAATAATAATAATAATAATAATAATAATAATAATAATAATAATAATAATAATATAATAATAATAATAATAATAATAATAATAATAATAATAATAATAATAATAATAATAATAATAATAATAATAATAATAATATAATAATAATAATAATAATAATAATAATAATAATAATAATAATAATAATAATAATAATATAATAATAATAATAATAATATAATAATAATAATAATAATAATAATAATAATAATAATAATAATAATAATAATAATAATAATAATAATAATAATAATAATAATAATAATAATAATAATAATAATAATAATAATAATAATAATAATAATAATAATAATAATAATAATAATAATAATAATAATAATAATAATAATAATAATAATAATAATAATAATAATAATAATAATAATAATAATAATAATAATAATAATAATAATAATAATAATAATAATAATAATAATAATTAATAATAATAATAATAATAATAATAATAATAATAATATAATAATAATAATAATAATAATAATAATAATAATAATAATAATAATAATAATAATAATAATAATAATAATAATAATAATAATAATAATAATAATAATAATAATAATAATAATAATAATAATAATAATAATAATAATAATAATAATAATAATAATAATAATAATAATAATAATAATAATAATAATAATAATAATAATAATAATAATAATAATAATAATAATAATAATAATAATAATAATAATAATAATAATAATAATAATAATAATAATAATAATAATAATAATAATAATTAATATAATAATAATAATAATAATAATAATAATAATAATAATAATAATAATAATAATAATAATAATAATAATAATAATAATAATAATAATAATAATAATAATAATATAATAATAATAATAATAATAATAATAATAATAATAATAATAATAATAATAATAATAATAATAATAATAATAATAATAATAATAATAATAATAATAATAATAATAATAATAATAATAATAATAATAATAATAATAATAATAATAATAATAATAATAATAATAATAATAATAATAATAATAATAATAATAATAATAATAATAATAATAATAATAATAATAATAATAATAATAATAATAATAATAATAATAATAATAATAATAATAATAATAATAATAATAATAATAATAATAATAATAATAATAATAATAATAATAATAATAATAATAATAATAATAATAATAATAATAATAATAATAATAATAATAATAATAATAATAATAATAATAATAATAATAATAATAATAATAATAATATAATAATAATAATAATAATAATAATAATAATAATAATAATAATAATAATAATAATAATAATAATAATAATAATAATAATAATAATAATAATAATAATAATAATAATAATAATAATAATAATAATAATAATAATAATAATAATAATAATATAATAATAATAATAATAATAATAATAATAATAATAATAATAATAATAATAATAATAATAATAATAATAATATAATAATAATAATAATAATAATAATAATAATAATAATAATAATAATAATAATAATAATAATAATAATAATAATAATAATAATAATAATAATAATAATAATAATAATAATAATAATAATATAATAATAATAATAATAATAATAATAATAATAATAATAATAATAATAATAATAATAATAATAATAATAATAATAATAATAATAATAATAATAATAATAATAATAATATAATAATAATAATAATAATAATAATAATAATAATAATAATAATATTAATAATAATAATAATAATAATAATAATAATAATAATAATAATAATAATAATAATAATAATAATAATAATAATATAATAATAATAATAATAATAATAATAATAATAATAATAATAATAATAATAATAATAATAATAATAATAATAATAATAATAATAATAATAATAATAATAATAATAATAATAATAATAATAATAATAATAATAATAATAATAATATAATAATAATAATAATAATAATAATAATATAATAATAATAATAATAATAATAATAATAATAATAATAATAATAATAATAATAATAATAATAATAATAATAATAATAATAATAATAATAATAATAATAATAATAATAATAATAATAATAATAATAATAATAATAATAATAATAATAATAATAATAATAATAATAATAATAATAATAATAATAATAATAATAATAATAATAATAATAATAATAATAATAATAATAATAATAATAATAATAATAATAATAATAATAATAATAATAATAATAATAATAATAATAATAATAATAATAATAATAATAATAATAATAATAATAATAATAATAATAATAATAATAATAATAATAATAATAATAATAATAATAATAATAATAATAATAATAATAATAATAATAATAATAATAATAATAATAATATAATATAATAATAATAATAATAATAATAATAATAATAATAATAATAATAATAATAATAATAATAATATAATAATAATAATAATAATAATAATAATAATAATAATAATAATAATAATAATAATAATAATAATAATAATAATAATAATAATAATAATAATAATAATAATAATAATAATAATAATAATAATAATAATAATAATAATAATAATAATAATAATAATAATAATAATAATAATAATAATAATAATAATAATAATAATAATAATAATAATAATAATAATAATAATAATAATAATAATAATAATAATAATAATAATAATAATAATAATAATAATAATAATAATAATAATAATAATAATAATAATAATAATAATAATAATATAATAATAATAATAATAATAATAATAATAATAATAATAATAATAATAATAATAATAATAATAATATAATAATAATAATAATAATAATAATAATAATAATAATAATAATAATAATAATAATAATAATAATAATAATAATAATAATAATAATAATAATAATAATAATAATAATAATAATAATAATAATAATAATAATAATAATATAATAATAATAATAATAATAATAATAATAATAATAATAATAATAATATAATAATAATAATAATAATAATAATAATAATAATAATAATAATATAATAATAATAATAATAATAATAATAATAATATAATAATAATAATAATATAATAATAATAATAATAATAATAATAATAATAATAATAATAATAATAATAATAATAATAATAATAATAATAATAATAATAATAATATAATAATAATAATAATAATAATAATAATAATAATAATAATAATAATAATAATAATAATAATAATAATAATAATAATAATAATAATAATAATAATAATAATAATAATAATAATAATAATAATAATAATAATAATAATAATAATAATAATAATAATAATAATAATAATAATAATAATAATAATAATAATAATAATAATAATAATAATAATAATATAATAATAATAATAATAATAATAATAATAATAATAATAATAATAATAATAATAATAATAATAATAATAATAATAATAATAATAATAATAATAATAATAATAATAATAATAATAATAATAATAATAATAATAATAATAATAATAATAATAATAATAATAATAATAATAATAATAATAATAATAATAATAATAATAATAATAATAATAATAATAATAATAATAATAATAATAATATAATAATAATAATAATAATAATAATAATAATAATAATAATAATAATAATAATAATAATAATAATAATAATAATAATAATAATAATAATAATAATAATAATAATAATAATAATAATAATAATAATAATAATAATAATAATAATAATAATAATAATAATAATAATAATAATAATAATAATAATAATAATAATAATAATAATATAATAATAATAATAATAATAATAATAATAATAATAATAATAATAATAATAATAATAATAATAATAATAATAATAATAATAATAATAATAATAATAATAATAATAATAATAATAATAATAATAATAATAATAATAATAATAATAATAATAATAATAATAATAATAATAATAATAATAATAATAATAATAATAATAATAATAATAATAATAATAATAATAATAATAATAATAATAATAATAATAATAATAATAATAATAATAATAATAATAATAATAATAATAATAATAATAATAATAATAATAATAATAATAATAATAATAATAATAATAATAATAATAATAATAATAATAATAATAATAATAATAATAATAATAATAATAATAATAATAATAATAATAATAATAATAATAATAATAATAATAATAATAATAATAATAATAATAATAATAATAATAATAATAATAATAATAATAATAATAATAATAATAATAATAATAATAATAATAATAATAATAATAATAATAATAATAATAATAATAATAATAATAATAATAATAATAATAATAATAATAATAATAATAATAATAATAATAATAATAATAATAATAATAATAATAATAATAATAATAATAATAATAATAATAATAATAATAATAATAATAATAATAATAATAATAATAATAATAATAATAATAATAATAATAATAATAATAATAATAATAATAATAATAATAATAATAATAATAATAATAATAATAATAATAATAATAATAATAATAATAATAATAATAATAATAATAATAATAATAATAATAATAATAATAATAATAATAATAATAATAATAATAATAATAATAATAATAATAATAATAATAATAATAATAATAATAATAATAATAATAATAATAATAATAATAATAATAATAATAATAATAATAATAATAATAATAATAATAATAATAATAATAATAATAATAATAATAATAATAATAATAATAATAATAATAATAATAATAATAATAATAATAATAATAATAATAATAATAATAATAATAATAATAATAATAATAATAATAATAATAATAATAATAATAATAATAATAATAATAATAATAATAATAATAATAATAATAATAATAATAATAATAATAATAATAATAATAATAATAATAATAATAATAATAATAATAATAATAATAATAATAATAATAATAATAATAATAATAATAATAATAATAATAATAATAATAATAATAATAATAATAATAATAATAATAATAATAATGATAATGATAATGATAATAATAATAATAATAATAATAATAATAATAATAATAATAATAATAATAATAATAATAATAATAATAATAATAATAATAATAATAATAATAATAATAATAATAATAATAATAATAATAATAATAATAATAATAATAATAATAATAATAATAATAATAATAATAATAATAATAATAATAATAATAATAATAATAATAATAATAATAATAATAATAATAATAATAATAATAATAATAATAATAATAATAATAATAATAATAATAATAATAATAATAATAATAATAATAATAATAATAATAATAATAATAATAATAATAATAATAATAATAATAATAATAATAATAATAATAATAATAATAATAATAATAATAATAATAATAATAATAATAATAATAATAATAATAATAATAATAATAATAATAATAATAATAATAATAATAATAATAATAATAATAATAATAATAATAATAATAATAATAATAATAATAATAATAATAATAATAATAATAATAATAATAATAATAATAATAATAATAATAATAATAATAATAATAATAATAATAATAATAATAATAATAATAATAATAATAATAATAATAATAATAATAATAATAATAATAATAATAATAATAATAATAATAATAATAATAACAATAAACAAAGAAAATGAAAGCGTGTATTAAGAATCAAATTCTAATATGAAACATTAACGTAAGGAAAAGTACACTAAACATTTGATTCTAAACTGGGACGGATGTGAAATTCTTCTAAGATTATGAGGCAAGCTATTAAAAGTTTGAATTCCATTAACAAACAAAAATGAGGGACGAAAGGTAGTACGATTTCGAGGTGGGATTACCGTTACACATCTATTGGAACGAGCTAACTGAATAGTGTTACGAAAATATTCAGGACACTTACCATTAATAATATTAAAAATTAATACACATTGCCTATATTTCAAATAGTTGTTAAATGTGCAACCCAACAAAAATTTCGTTTAGGGTGTGATATGTTCAAACCTCGACACATTATACACATATTTAGTGATTGAATTAAAAGCAATTTGTAATCTTTTATTGGAGTTATAATCAAGTTTGCCAAGTACTAAATCTGAGTATAAAATATGACTAAATAGTATTGAGTAAGCTATACACTTTTTGGTTTTGATAGGAGTATATATATATATATATATATATATATATATATATATATATATATATATATATATATATATATATATATTTATATATATATATATATATATATATATATATGTATATATATATATATATATATATATATATATATATATATATACATATATATATATATATATATATATATATATATATATATATATATATATATATATATATATTTATTTATTTATTTATATATATATATATATATATATATATATATATACATATATATATATATATATATATATATATATATATATATATATATATATATATATATATATATATATATATATATATATATTATATTCATGTATCTGAAATCTCTACGGTTGAAGTGATTTTGGCATGCTTATATAATAAAATAAAGTAAAGCAACAGTTAAAGAAAAAAGAAAGAAGAAAATTTGTTTATAATAACAACAATAACTTAGAAGAAATCGTAAAATAATAAGTTTGTTTTTTTACGGTTAGATGAGTCGCGTGCCAGTTTGGATGGAATGAATAAATTTATTTAATATATTTTACTTTTTTAAGTTTATGATTTTTATCAAAATCATCATCAGCAGCAGCGAACATACATAATATTAAAACATTTCTATTGTGGTGATATGATAATTAATTAAAATTGTTTTCTTTTTAATTACACTTGCAATTTGTGCCTTTATATTACAAAAAAGAGACAGAAACTTGCTATTTATTGTTAAATGAATTTTACATGTTTATACCCTATATTACTAAATAATTTATTCCTTCTAGAAAAACTAATGACCGATCAAGAATTTATTTAGTCCTTATTTGCAATATGGTTATCTATGCTTGTTCGCTTGTCGACATCGTTTATATATATATATATATATATATATATATATATATATATATATATATATATATATATATATATATAAGTTGCAATGATTATTTGATTTTAAACATAAAATAGTATGCACTCCAAAAACGTTAAATAGGGTTTTCCAATAAGAGGTTTCATTTTGATATTAAAAAAAACGAGTATTTTTTTAAGAGAAATCAATGAATGTTTATTTCATTAAAAAGAGGAAGGTATGCTATTAACTGAAGAGGCTTTTCAACAATAATTCTTGGACTTTCTGAGGCCCCAATACGACAATTCTGCTTATTAACGTAGCCTCCGAGACAGCTTTAGAATTAACAGCTGCCGAAATAGCAGGCTATTCAAAATGAAACTTCTTATTGGGTAACCCTTTATATTTAACAATAACATATATTTAAAAGTTAAACTTAAATTTAAATTTAAATTTAAAACCTATGCCTTTTCAAAATGTCGAAGTTATAATAATTCCTTGTTATTGATGTATCATAATTTCTTCTATATGAATATTGTTTTTATTTAAACCAAGTAATCTTATGCTGATGCCGAACCTCTCCCAACACTTTCATTGTTAATATAACGTCCTACTTTATGGTGTCACCAACTAACCGATACCGCAAAAATACAGGTTCACTTCACTATACATTAAAAATGTATACAATTAAAAATGTCACAAAATGTGTAAATAATACTTATGTGTGCTGGGGTGGGATGTTGTAACATCACAATTATCGATTTTCGATAATTTTTACTTTTCGGTATGTTGTAACATTTTCGGCAATCGAAAACTTCGATGTTTCATCGAAGTGATGAGTGATACATACACAACCCTCTTTACTACAAGTCGTTTTCATTGCATACTCACGCTATTTAATCATATACAAATGAGAATGTATTGTAAGTAAAAAACGTGTCGATATATGATTTAGTAAAATAAACATTTCCATACTATAAAACAAAAAAAAAAAATATAAAAAAAAAAATTATCAAAAAAAAAAAAAAATTTAAAAGGCAAAATTAATGTTACGAAAACGAAAGTTACAACGAAAGTTACAAGATGGCTTGTATAATAGAGAGGGTTTTGAATACATATGTTTAGACGTCAAGGAAAACAAATATTAATACAATTCTATTAAAATTAATTAATAATATTTTTAAAACATAATTAAGAATAAGCTTATTGTTAATATTATAATATTTATGTATAATATTATCAACACATATAATATTATTATAAAACAAAATAAAATTCTAATATGAAATTTTTATATACATATTTTATGGTATTATATATAAATATATATATATATATATATATATATATATATATATATATATATATATATATATATATATATATATATATATATATATATATATATATATATATATATATATATTATATTAATTGGTATTCATATTATATCGCCCAATTAAAGTTATGGCTATAGAGGCCTCCATCCAACTTGATCAAAGGAGGATATAATAGAATATCTAATAGGCAATAGATTAAAAATTGAAAATACAGTAAATATGCTCAAAAGAGAAAAAATAGAAAATACAGAAGGTGTTCAAATCACTAAAAATCACTATTTAATAATAAAGAAAATGTAGAAAATATATACAACATCATGTTACATGAGAGTCAGAATAGAACCGTTGAGCAAATCAACTGGTCAAATTCCTCAATGTAAAAAACGCCAAAGGTATAACTACACCCAAATATATTGTTAACGAGAGCCTAGATGTGTCAGATGTAAAGAAAAACACACCGCCAAAGCATGTCCTTTAAGTAAAAAAGCTCCTCCAAAATGTATAAACTGAAGGGCAGCATCCAGCAAATTAAAGAGGTAGCTAAAGAACTACAAAAAATAAGAGACAAAGCGCTTCAACAAAACCATAGGATAACTGTTGAAAGGAAGCCTACTATAAATGTAGAGAAAAGTGAATCAAAAGAAAACCCAATAAACAATAGAAAACATACTCACAGATCGTACAACAAAGCAATTCGGAGGGAAATAATGACGGTACCGATACCCTAATTCTTGAAATGATTCTAAAATGCATAGAAACCCTAAACATTCGGCTTGTGAAACAAGAAAAAAGAATAGAAGCTCTAAAAAGGCTCTTAAATATTCAAGGTATAGTGAATGAAATCACTTTTATGATTTATTAAAATATGGGAATGAATCAAACACTTGAATTGTCTTGGAATGCAAATGGAATAATCCAACATATTTTAGAACTAGAAATATTTTTAAATAAAGAAAAATAGATATATGCCTAATATCTGAAAACCATTTTACTAAAACTTCATTTGGTAAAATACGTGGTTATTGTTGTTACCACGCCATTCATCCAGCAGGAAAAGCGTAAGGAGGATCAACTATATTTGTAAAAGAAAACATCAAATACTACGAAGGAATAAAAGTTGAAAATTTCATTATAAGAAATTAGAGTTTTAATTTCATTATTTCCTTCAAAGGAAAGAAGCTACTTACCGCAAGTCAAGCAACAAAATGCGTATTTTACTCTGGAGGTGAACCAACATACTAGCCTATGGATCCAAATAAAATTCCAGGTTTCATAGATTTTTATGTAATAAAAGAGATTTTAGAAACTACGTATTCATAGAAGACAGTGAAGAACTATCGTCAGATCATTCTCCTGTAATCATGACTCTCAGTCATGATACTCAGATTGGTAAGAAAGAGTCATTGCCTAAATTAACAAACAATAGAACATATTGAACACTCTTCCAGAAACTAGATAGTAACAATCTTCAAGTGCCAGTTAAAACTATGGCAAACTTGGAGGACCAATTAAAGCAACCTAATAATATTATATAGCAAGCAGCTTGGAATAGTAAGCCTAATAGTCAAAAAGAAACTCGAACACACATCCAATTTTCTTTGTAAGTTCGAGAATTGGTTAGGAAAAAACGTAAAGCATGAAAAACATGGCAGAGATATCGGGCCCCACAAAGTAAAACGATACTGAATTATCTTAGTATAATAAACTAAAACTTTTAATCAAAGAAAATAAGAATGAATCGATCCATAATTACCTTACTGACCTTACTGGTCAAAAAGATACCGATTATTTCCTCTGGAAAGCAACAAAAAGCCTAAAAATACCTAAAACGCAAGTACCTGCAATTAAATGTGATGATGGAAGTTGGGCTAGAAGCGCAAAGGAAAAAGCTGATTTGTTTGCATCATATCTTGGAGATATACATTCAGACCTCTCCCAAGACAAACTTCAGATAAAAACATTACACTCAACATAAAACTTGTATCTTTATATAGGAGTTATAAGTTGAAATCAGCAATAACTTAACCTTAAAAAAAATCTCCTGGCTATGATCTAATTACAGGACAAATAGTTAAAGCACTACCTAAAAATGGATTACGAAAGCTACTTCAAATAATTAGTGTAGCATTCAGACTTAACTATGTTCCACACCAATGGAAAATGGCAGAAATATTAATGACACCAAAACCAAGCAAACCACCTAACGACAAAAAATTGTACAGGCTGATTTCTTTGCTTCCAACTATTTCTAAATTATTATAAAAATTGCTGCTTAAGAGACTCAAATTAATCATAGAACAAAGAGATCTTATTCCTCCCCACCTATTCGGTGTCAGAGAAAAACATTCGACTGTAGAACAGGTTCACAGAATCACAGTCATAATTGAAGGTATTTTCTTGAATGTAGCACAAGCCTTTGATAAAGTATGGCACAGAAGACTAGAATTTAAACTGCATCGAGATAAACTAAAGCATTTTTATCAGATTCTAAAATCTTACTTACATTTTAGGGTAAAATATGAACATCAATACTCCTCATTGACGAAAATAATAGCAGGAGTACCACAGGGTAGTGTGTTAGTTCCAATTCATATATATTCTATACACAAGAGATTTGCCAAATACAGATAAAAACTTACATAGTAACATTTTTTGATGACACTGCAATCTTCACAATTGGCAGCAATGTAGAAGAAGCAACAAAAATTGTGCAAAGAGCCACTAACACATTGAGTAACTGGACAAAGAGATGGCGAATCCAGTTAAATGAAACGAAATTAATTCATGTTAAATTCACCAACAAAAAAAACTGGATACCAGTGGAAATGAACTCACAGCAAGTTCTACATGGAAATACAGCAAAATATCTAGGCATGACACTTGACGCTAAGCTTAAGTGGAAAGGGCATGTCAAAAAAAAAAGAAGGACGAACCAGGAACTCCCGGAATGCCGGACACCACCGTACACCCGTGTTACATATAACAAAACCGAAGGAGTGGATGGAATTTGTTAGTTATGACAGACTCGACCCGGTTGCAGACACCTAAGCGATCGATAGTTAGTGTTTTTTTTTTTGTGGTGTTAGGAAAGGAAGGGCATGTTAGTAATGACAGATTTGACCCGTTTTTCCGGAAGCCAATATTCAACTAATGTTAGCACAAGATAATCACAATTTTGACAAGCTGCTCTGCATTATTTCATCAACTGCAGTGTGCCCCCATTCAAGTGTATCAGCAAAGTGTTTCTTAAAAGCAAAATCTATTAATGAAATAACCGCTCTTAGCCATAGGCTGTAATAAATTGAATTAGTTTTCATCTGAAATGATAAATTAATTAATTTGTAATATAATAAACTAATAATATCATAATATAATTTCTGCAAGCCGTAGACTGTAATAAACTGGATTAATTTTCCCTGAAAATACAAATATATTAATTTGCCTCATAATAATAATATATTAATGTAATATAAATATATAAATACCTAAATACATAAATATATAAATATATGAATACATTAATATATAAATACATAATAGCATAATACATAATACATACACAATGTACTTGCATCAAAATCCACTTTAAATTTACTTTAAAACCAAAAACACTACAAATCGAATTTTATTAATATTATTAAACTGAATTCGATCGAATCCACCGTTTTTTAGCAATTACACAATATACTTGCATTAAAATCCTATTCATATTTACTTTAAAACCAAAAACACTACAAATCGAATTTTATTAAAAGAATTAAACAATTGAATTCGATCGAATCCACCGTTTTTTAGCAATTACACAATATACTTGCATTAAAATCCTATTCATATTTACTTTAAAACCAAAAACACTACAAATCGAATTTTATTAAAATAATTAAACAATTGAATTCGATCGAATCCACGTTTTTTAGCAATTACACAATGTACTTGCATTAAAATCCTATTTATATTTACTTTAAAACCAAAAACACTGGAAATTAAAATTTATTAAAATAACTAAACAACTGAATTCGATCGAATCCACCGTTTTTTAGCAATTACACAATATACTTGCATTAAAATCCTATTTATATTTACTTTAAAACCAAAAACACTAGAAATTGAAATTTATTAAAATAATTAAACAATTGAATTCGATCGAATCCACCGTTTTTTAGCAATTACACAATGTACTTGCATTAAAATCCTATTTATATTTACTTTAAAACCAAAAACACTAGAAATTGAAATGTATTAAAATAACTAAACAACTGAATTCGATCGAAAGAAGTTGAAATGTATTAAAATAACTAAACAACTGAATTCGATCGAATCCACCGTTTTTTAGCAATTACACAATGTACTTGCATTAAAATCCTATTTATATTTACTTTAAAACCAAAAACACTAGAAATTGAAATGTATTAAAATAACTAAACGAAATGTATTAAAATAATAACTATAAATAATATATAAATATACAAATATATAAATATATAAATATATAAATATATAAATATATAAATATATAAATATATAAATATATAAATATATAAATATATAAATATATAAATATATAAATATATAAATATATAAATATATAAATATATAAATATATAAATATATAAATATATAAATATATAAATATATAAATATATAAATATATAAATACATAAATATATAAATATATAAATATATAAATATATAAATATATAAATATATAAATATATAAATATATAAATATATAAATATATAAATATATAAATATATAAATATATAAATATATAAATATATAAATATATAAATATATAAATATATAAATATATAAATATATAAATATATAATATATATATATTTAAAACCAAAAACACTGGAAATTAAAATTTATTAAAATAACTAAACAACTGAATTCGATCGAATCCACCGTTTTTTAGCAATTACACAATATACTTGCATTAAAATCCTATTTATATTTACTTTAAAACCAAAAACACTACAAATCGAATTTTATTAAAATAATTAAACAATTGAATTCGATCGAATCCACCGTTTTTTAGCAATGTACTTGCATTAAAATCCTATTTATATTTACTTTAAAACCAAAAACACTAGAAATTGAAATGTATTAAAATAACTAAACAACTGAATTCGATCGAAAGAAGTTGAAATGTATTAAAATAACTAAACAACTGAATTCGATCGAATCCACCGTTTTTTAGCAATTACACAATGTACTTGCATTAAAATCCTATTTATATTTACTTTAAAACCAAAAACACTAGAAATTGAAATGTATTAAAATAACTAAACAACTGAATTCGATCGAATCCACCGTTTTTTAGCAATTACACAATACACTTGCATTAAAATCCTATTTATATTTACTTTAAAACCAAAAACACTAGAAATTGAAATTTATTAAAATAACTAAACAACTGAATTCGATCGAATCCACCGTTTTTTAGCAATTACACCATCATCACCGATCGAAATCAAATTGATTGATTGATTGATTGATTGATTAGAATGTACGGCCAAGGACGAACCAGGAACTTCCGGAATGCCGGGCACCACCGTACACCCGTGTTACATATAACAAAACCGAAGGAGTGGATGGAATTTGTTAGTTATGACAGACTCGACCCGGTTGCAGACACCTAAGCGATCGATAGTTAGTGTTTTTTTTGTGGTGTAAGGAAAGGAAGGGCATGTTAGTAATGACAGATTTGACCCGGTTTTCCGGAAGCCAATATTCAACTAATGTTAGCACAAGACAATCACAATTTTGACGAGCTGCTCTGCATTATTTCATTTTTTATCATCAACTGCAGTGTGCCTCCATTCAGGTGTATCAGCAAACGTTTTCTAAAAGCCAAATCTATTAATGAAATAACCGCGTTTAGCCGTAGGCTGTAATAAATTGAAATAGTTTTCATCTGAAATTATAAATTAATTAATTTGTAATATAATAAACTAACAATATCATAATATAATTTCTGCAAGCCATAGACTGTAATAAACTGGATTAGTTTTCCCTGAAAATACAAATATATTAATTTGTCTCATAATAATAATAATATATTAATGTAATATAAATATATAAATACCTAAATACATAAATATATAAATATATAAATATATAAATATATGAATATATAAATATATAAATATATAAATATATAAATATATAAATATATAAATATATAAATATATAAATATATAAATATATAAATATATAAATATATAAATATATAAATATATAAATATATAAATATATAAATATATAAATATATAAATATATAAATATATAAATATATAAATATATAAATATATAAATATATAAATATATAAATATATAAATATATAAATATATAAATATATAAATATATAAATATATAAATATATAAATATATAAATATATAAATATATAAATATATAAATATATAAATATATAAATATATAAATATATAAATATATAAATATATAAATATATAAATATATAAATATATAAATATATAAATATATAAATATATAAATATATAAATATATAAATATATAAATATATAAATATATAAATATATAAATATATAAATATATAAATATATAAATATATAAATATATAAATATATAAATATATAAATATATAAATATATAAATATATAAATATATAAATATATAAATATATAAATATATAAATATATAAATATATAAATATATAAATATATAAATATATAAATATATAAATATATAAATATATAAATATATAAATATATAAATATATAAATATATAAATATATAAATATATAAATATATAAATATATAAATATATAAATATATAAATATATAAATATATAAATATATAAATATATAAATATATAAATATATAAATATATAAATATATAAATATATAAATATATAAATATATAAATATATAAATATATAAATATATAAATATATAAATATATAAATATATAAATATATAAATATATAAATATATAAATATATAAATATATAAATATATAAATATATAAATATATAAATATATAAATATATAAATATATAAATATATAAATATATAAATATATAAATATATAAATATATAAATATATAAATATATAAATATATAAATATATAAATATATAAATATATAAATATATAAATATATAAATATATAAATATATAAATATATAAATATATAAATATATAAATATATAAATATATAAATATATAAATATATAAATATATAAATATATAAATATATAAATATATAAATATATAAATATATAAATATATAAATATATAAATATATAAATATATAAATATATAAATATATAAATATATAAATATATAAATATATAAATATATAAATATATAAATATATAAATATATAAATATATAAATATATAAATATATAAATATATAAATATATAAATATATAAATATATAAATATATAAATATATAAATATATAAATATATAAATATATAAATATATAAATATATAAATATATAAATATATAAATATATAAATATATAAATATATAAATATATAAATATATAAATATATAAATATATAAATATATAAATATATAAATATATAAATATATAAATATATAAATATATAAATATATAAATATATAAATATATAAATATATAAATATATAAATATATAAATATATAAATATATAAATATATAAATATATAAATATATAAATATATAAATATATAAATATATAAATATATAAATATATAAATATATAAATATATAAATATATAAATATATAAATATATAAATATATAAATATATAAATATATAAATATATAAATATATAAATATATAAATATATAAATATATAAATATATAATAAATATATAAATATATAAATATATAAATATATAAATATATAAATATATAAATATATAAATATATAAATATATAAATATATAAATATATAAATATATAAATATATAAATATATAAATATATAAATATATAAATATATAAATATATAAATATATAAATATATAAATATATAAATATATAAATATATAAATATATAAATATATAAATATATAAATATATAAATATATAAATATATAAATATATAAATATATAAATATATAAATATATAAATATATAAATATATAAATATATAAATATATAAATATATAAATATATAAATATATAAATATATAAATATATAAATATATAAATATATAAATATATAAATATATAAATATATAAATATATAAATATATAAATATATAAATATATAAATATATAAATATATAAATATATAAATATATAAATATATAAATATATAAATATATAAATATATAAATATATAAATATATAAATATATAAATATATAAATATATAAATATATAAATATATAAATATATAAATATATAAATATATAAATATATAAATATATAAATATATAAATATATAAATATATAAATATATAAATATATAAATATATAAATATATAAATATATAAATATATAAATATATAAATATATAAATATATAAATATATAAATATATAAATATATAAATATATAAATATATAAATATATAAATATATAAATATATAAATATATAAATATATAAATATATAAATATATAAATATATAAATATATAAATATATAAATATATAAATATATAAATATATAAATATATAAATATATAAATATATAAATATATAAATATATAAATATATAAATATATAAATATATAAATATATAAATATATAAATATATAAATATATAAATATATAAATATATAAATATATAAATATATAAATATATAAATATATAAATATATAAATATATAAATATATAAATATATAAATATATAAATATATAAATATATAAATATATAAATATATAAATATATAAATATATAAATATATAAATATATAAATATATAAATATATAAATATATAAATATATAAATATATAAATATATAAATATATAAATATATAAATATATAAATATATAAATATATAAATATATAAATATATAAATATATAAATATATAAATATATAAATATATAAATATATAAATATATAAATATATAAATATATAAATATATAAATATATAAATATATAAATATATAAATATATAAATATATAAATATATAAATATATAAATATATAAATATATAAATATATAAATATATAAATATATAAATATATAAATATATAAATATATAAATATATAAATATATAAATATATAAATATATAAATATATAAATATATAAATATATAAATATATAAATATATAAATATATAAATATATAAATATATAAATATATAAATATATAAATATATAAATATATAAATATATAAATATATAAATATATAAATATATAAATATATAAATATATAAATATATAAATATATAAATATATAAATATATAAATATATAAATATATAAATATATAAATATATAAATATATAAATATATAAATATATAAATATATAAATATATAAATATATAAATATATAAATATATAAATATATAAATATATAAATATATAAATATATAAATATATAAATATATAAATATATAAATATATAAATATATAAATATATAAATATATAAATATATAAATATATAAATATATAAATATATAAATATATAAATATATAAATATATAAATATATAAATATATAAATATATAAATATATAAATATATAAATATATAAATATATAAATATATAAATATATAAATATATAAATATATAAATATATAAATATATAAATATATAAATATATAAATATATAAATATATAAATATATAAATATATAAATATATAAATATATAAATATATAAATATATAAATATATAAATATATAAATATATAAATATATAAATATATAAATATATAAATATATAAATATATAAATATATAAATATATAAATATATAAATATATAAATATATAAATATATAAATATATAAATATATAAATATATAAATATATAAATATATAAATATATAAATATATAAATATATAAATATATAAATATATAAATATATAAATATATAAATATATAAATATATAAATATATAAATATATAAATATATAAATATATAAATATATAAATATATAAATATATAAATATATAAATATATAAATATATAAATATATAAATATATAAATATATAAATATATAAATATATAAATATATAAATATATAAATATATAAATATATAAATATATAAATATATAAATATATAAATATATAAATATATAAATATATAAATATATAAATATATAAATATATAAATATATAAATATATAAATATATAAATATATAAATATATAAATATATAAATATATAAATATATAAATATATAAATATATAAATATATAAATATATAAATATATAAATATATAAATATATAAATATATAAATATATAAATATATAAATATATAAATATATAAATATATAAATATATAAATATATAAATATATAAATATATAAATATATAAATATATAAATATATAAATATATAAATATATAAATATATAAATATATAAATATATAAATATATAAATATATAAATATATAAATATATAAATATATAAATATATAAATATATAAATATATAAATATATAAATATATAAATATATAAATATATAAATATATAAATATATAAATATATAAATATATAAATATATAAATATATAAATATATAAATATATAAATATATAAATATATAAATATATAAATATATAAATATATAAATATATAAATATATAAATATATAAATATATAAATATATAAATATATAAATATATAAATATATAAATATATAAATATATAAATATATAAATATATAAATATATAAATATATAAATATATAAATATATAAATATATAAATATATAAATATATAAATATATAAATATAATATATATAAATATATAAATATATAAATATATAAATATATAAATATATAAATATATAAATATATAAATATATAAATATATAAATATATAAATATATAAATATATAAATATATAAATATATAAATATATAAATATATAAATATATAAATATATAAATATATAAATATATAAATATATAAATATATAAATATATAAATATATAAATATATAAATATATAAATATATAAATATATAAATATATAAATATATAAATATATAAATATATAAATATATAAATATATAAATATATAAATATATAAATATATAAATATATAAATATATAAATATATAAATATATAAATATATAAATATATAAATATATAAATATATAAATATATAAATATATAAATATATAAATATATAAATATATAAATATATAAATATATAAATATATAAATATATAAATATATAAATATATAAATATATAAATATATAAATATATAAATATATAAATATATAAATATATAAATATATAAATATATAAATATATAAATATATAAATATATAAATATATAAATATATAAATATATAAATATATAAATATATAAATATATAAATATATAAATATATAAATATATAAATATATAAATATATAAATATATAAATATATAAATATATAAATATATAAATATATAAATATATAAATATATAAATATATAAATATATAAATATATAAATATATAAATATATAAATATATAAATATATAAATATATAAATATATAAATATATAAATATATAAATATATAAATATATAAATATATAAATATATAAATATATAAATATATAAATATATAAATATATAAATATATAAATATATAAATATATAAATATATAAATATATAAATATATAAATATATAAATATATAAATATATAAATATATAAATATATAAATATATAAATATATAAATATATAAATATATAAATATATAAATATATAAATATATAAATATATAAATATATAAATATATAAATATATAAATATATAAATATATAAATATATAAATATATAAATATATAAATATATAAATATATAAATATATAAATATATAAATATATAAATATATAAATATATAAATATATAAATATATAAATATATAAATATATAAATATATAAATATATAAATATATAAATATATAAATATATAAATATATAAATATATAAATATATAAATATATAAATATATAAATATATAAATATATAAATATATAAATATATAAATATATAAATATATAAATATATAAATATATAAATATATAAATATATAAATATATAAATATATAAATATATAAATATATAAATATATAAATATATAAATATATAAATATATAAATATATAAATATATAAATATATAAATATATAAATATATAAATATATAAATATATAAATATATAAATATATAAATATATAAATATATAAATATATAAATATATAAATATATAAATATATAAATATATAAATATATAAATATATAAATATATAAATATATAAATATATAAATATATAAATATATAAATATATAAATATATAAATATATAAATATATAAATATATAAATATATAAATATATAAATATATAAATATATAAATAATAAATATATAAATATATAAATATATAAATATATAAATATATAAATATATAAATATATAAATATATAAATATATAAATATATAAATATATAAATATATAAATATATAAATATATAAATATATAAATATATAAATATATAAATATATAAATATATAAATATATAAAATATAAATTATATAAATATATAAATATATAAATATATAAATATATAAATATATAAATATATAAATATATAAATATATAAATATATAAATATATAAATATATAAATATATAAATATATAAATATATAAATATATAAATATATAAATATATAAATATATAAATATATAAATATATAAATATATAAATATATAAATATATAAATATATAAATATATAAATATATAAATATATAAATATATAAATATATAAATATATAAATATATAAATATATAAATATATAAATATATAAATATATAAATATATAAATATATAAATATATAAATATATAAATATATAAATATATAAATATATAAATATATAAATATATAAATATATAAAATATATAAATATATAAATATATAAATATATAAATATATAAATATATAAATATATAAATATATAAATATATAAATATATAAATATATAAATATATAAATATATAAATATATAAATATAAAATATATAAATATATAAATATATAAATATATAATATATAAATATATAAATATATAAATATATAAATATATAAATATATAAATATATAAATATATAAATATATAAATATATAAATATATAAATATATAAATATAAATATATAAATATATAAATATATAAATATATAAATATATAAATATATATAATATATAAATATATAAATATATAAATATATAAATATATAAATATATAAATATATAAATATATAAATATATAAATATATAAATATATAAATATATAAATATATAAATATATAAATATATAAATATATAAATATATAAATATATAAATATATAAATATATAAATATATAAATATATAAATATATAAATATATAAATATATAAATATATAATATATAAATATATAAATATATAAATATATAAATATATAAATATATAAATATATAATATATAAATATATAAATATATAAATATATAAATATATAAATATATAAATATATAAATATATAAATATATAAATATATAAATATATAAATATATAAATATATAAATATATAAAATATATAAATATATAAATATATAAATATATAAATATATAAATATAATAAAATATATAAATATATAAATATATAAATATATAAATATATAAATATATAAATATATAAATATATAAATATATAAATATATAAATATATAAATATATAAATATATAAAGATATAAATATATAAATATATAAATATATAAATATATAAATATATAAATATATAAATATATAAATATATAAATATATAAATATATAAATATATAAATATATAAATAAATAAATATATAAATATATAAATATATAAATATATAAATATATTAAATAGTATAAATATATAAATATATAAATATATAAATATATAAATATATAAATATATAAATATATAAATATATAAATATATAAATATATAAATATATAAATATATATATAATATATAAATATATAAATATATAAATATATAAATATATAGAAATATATAAATATATAAATATATAAATATATAAATATATAAATATATAAATATATAAATATATAAAATATATAATATATAAATATATAAATATATAAATATATAAATATATAAATATATAAATATATAAATATATAAATATATAAATATATAAATATATAAATATATAAATATATAAATATATAAATATATAAATATATAAATATATAAATATATAAATATATAATAAATATAATATAAAAATATATAAATATATAAATATATAAATATATAAATATATAAATATATAAATATATAATTATAAATATAAATATATAAATATATAAATATATAAATATATAAATAATATAAATATATAAAATATATAAATATATAAATATATAAATATATAAATATATAAATATATAAATTATATAAATATAATTAAATATATAAATATATAAATATATAAATATATAAATATATAAATATATAAATATATAAATATATAAATATATAAATTATAAATATATAAATATTATAAATATTATAAATATATAAATATATAATTATATAAATATATATTTATAAATATATAAATATATAAATATATAAATATATAAATATATAAATATATAAATATATAAATATATAAAGTATATAAATATATAAATATATAAATATATAAATATATAAATATATAAATATATAAATATATAAATATATAAATATATAAATATATAAATATAAAATATATAAATATAAATATATAAATATATAAATATATAAATATATAAATATATAAATATATAAATATATAAATATATAAATATATAAATATATAAATATATAAATATATAAATATATAAATATATAAATATATAAATATATAAATATATAAATATATAAATATATAAATATATAAAATATATTATAATATTATAAATATATAAATATATAAATATATAAATATATAAATATATAAATATATAAATATATAAATATATAAATATATAAATATATAAATATAATAAATATATAAATATATAAATATATAAATATATAAATATATAAATATATAAATATATAAATATATAAATATATAAATATATAAATATATAAATATATAAATATATAAATATATAAATATATAAATATATAAATATATAAATATATAAATATATAAATATATAAATATATAAATATATAAATATATAAATATATAAATATATAAATATATAAATATATAAATATATAAAATATATAAATATAAATATATAAATATATAAATATATAAATATAAATATATAAATATATAAATATATAAATATATAAATATATAAATATATAAATATATAAATATATAAATATATAAATATATAAATATATAAATATATAAATATATAAATATATAAATATATAAAATATATAAATATATAAATATATAAATATATAAATATATAAATATATAAATATATAAATATATAAATATATAAATATATAAATATATAAATATATAAATATATAAATATATAAATATATAAATAATAAATATAAATATATAAATATATAATATATAAATATATAAATATATAAATATATAAATATATAAATATATAAATATATAAATATATAAATA
>CAUVYK010000485.1:0-21178 GCA_963556175.1 Tipula confusa
TAAAAGAAAATAATACAATGTTTTCTCAATATATTGCCCGTATAATCTAAATAAAGAGGCCTACATATCGTTTTTTAAACCAGTAGGGTTTAAAGGAAAAAGCTACTTACCGCAGGTCAAGAAACAAAATGTATATTTTACTCTAAAAGTAAAACAACTTACTGGCCTTAATATCCAAATAAACTTACAGATCTCATAGATTTTTATGTAACAAAAGAGGTATCAGAAAACTACGTATTCATAGAAGACAGTGATAGACTACCGTCAGATCTCTCTCATGTAATCTTGACTCTCATTGCAACAATTGTCAAGAAAAAGTCGTTGCCCAAATTAACAAATAATAAAACAAGTTAAAAGTGCCAGGATTCGCTACAATTGGAGGACCAATTAGAAATATTTAACATTAATATCAAGCAGCTTGATATGCCTAATAGTCAAAAAGAAACTCGAACACATATTAACTTTTTTGGAAGTTAGAGAAATGGTTAAAGAAAAATATGAAGCACAAAAAACATGGGAGAGAAATCGGCCTCCACAAAGTAAAACGATACTAAACTATGTTAGCAATAAACTAACCCTTATAATCAAAGAAAATAAAAAGGAATTGATTCGTAATTACCTTACAGTCCTTACTTGTCAAAATGCTACCGATTATTCTCTCTGGAAAGCATCAACCAGATCTAAAACACAAGTGCCTGCAATTAAATATGATGAAAGAACTTGGGTTAGAAGCGCAAAGGAAAAAGCTGATTTGTTTGCATCATACCTTGGAAATACATTTAGATCTCTCCCGAGATATGTCTCGGGAGAGATCTTAACAGATGAAAACATAACCCTAGTTAACAAAATCGACAGCCAAAGCACAAAACCTGGTTCTTTACAAGAGTTAAAATCAGTAATGGCTTAAGCTCGAAAAAACTCCTGATAATGATATAATTACAGGTAAAATAGTTAAAGCTCTACCGGGAAAAGGATTACGAAAGCTACTTAAATAATTAATGCAGCGTTCAGGCTTAAAATTTAATGTTCATCTCATCAGGCCATGGGAACCTAGTGCTATGTGTAAATGCTATTTTACGCTCTAAATATATTTATGTACATGTAGCGTTAGCGATATATGAATGTGCACGAAATATCAGAACAATTGTTTTTTGTGTTTGTGTAGCGATGTTCGCTACAGTTTCATCATTCGTATTAAATTTATTTATTTTTTTTCAAATCAAAGTAAATCAAAAATATATAAAAATTATACTATGTCACAACACTAATACTTAGGAAATAGTAGTATTTTTGTTCCCTATATATCGCCGTTTCATGGCTTGTAAAACCCAAAATTTAAAATCCGATTATTTGCTTCGTGACAAAATTAAATATAAATACTATTGGTTAATTGGTATTAGGAACCGTTTTATTTTAAATAGTACATTAATTTAAGAATTTGTGTGTTTCTTCATTAATTTATTATTCGTGACTACTGCTATGAAGTTCTACGCCAACCTTTTTTATATTCTTTTCATGATTTTCTCCTTATTCTTTTTTCGTTGGTTTGTGTTACAAGGTATTCCTGTTTCACTTGTATTTATACAATTGCATTAGTTTTGACTTAGGATATACAACTACAGCATTAAATATGTACATAGCATTGCAAGTGCTACATATTACTTTACATTAAATAAATCGACGATAAGCTTTTACAAGATCATTTATAGAAAAGCTACAGTAACATCAAACAATAGTACCTACGAATGTAATATTACTAAATCCTAATGCTCTCTAAAATTTTGTAAGTTTACATGGTTGTGTTAGTTCTAATTATAGAAAAAATTTCAATTTGAACTATGCAATTCCTGAATATATATGTAAAAGATCCACTCAGTTGATGATTACAATTTTCTGTTTTAATTAATATTTGCTTTGATCTAACTTAACAACACAAATTATTTTCATTTGTTATATCCGCTATTTTTTACATCAACAATTTTTATTCTTTTCCGTGTTTTAAATGTTCCATTATATGTTGATGAAAAATTAACACCTTTCATCTTTTGTGTTTTGCACTTTTCATAAACTCTTTGACATGAGAGTTGAGTTAGATACAAATTACACGCTTGCAAATTTTTTTGATGAGTTTATAACCATATGAAATTGTTGAAGCATATACAAGCTTCACGTAAATATTATTGTTTTTTACCCCACTTTATAATTACACAAGCGTTAAACGTCGACACCGCTTATCTGATGGACACAAAAGTTGTTTACTTGTTTCACGGGCCTCAATAATTGCCTGCCAAAAATAATTAAACGACCTATGCTGTGTGCCTCATGCCAAAAATTTCGTCTAATTCGCCGACTATTCTAAATTGTACATTAGTTATTCAATTAACCACCATATTTTTCATTTAGCCTGCTCGTGAGGTTGCTTTTCGCTTTAGTTGTCAATTTTTATGTACGTACGTATAAATTGGAAGTTTTAAAACTTCTCAAACATTATACAAACATTACAAATAAATATGTTAAAATGATATAATTTATGTTTAAGCATAGATGTTATAAACAGAATATTTTTTAACCAACTGAAGTTTAAAAAGTCAACAATTTAGAATCGTGAATAGTCAGGCACAGCTTGTAATATTAAAACTAGTGTCATCTATGAATCATTGGTACGAAATAATCAACAATTTAGAAAAGTCGGCGATTTAGACAAAATTTTTAGCATGAGGCACACAGCACTAATCCTTGATATTGTTAAAGACATGTAAGTTTTTCTATAGCAGAAGATATAGGTTTATAAACAAATACGAAACATTACCGTTATTATTCGTGTGGACATGTTGCACAATTAAATTATATTGACTTCAATTTGGTTAAAACACCGGTCCCGTTGAGTTTTTTTTTATATTTTCGAAAAGACATACAACCGAAAATATTAAAATTAAAATGTTTGACATATTACAGAAATGATATATAATAAAGTTTATTACAGGCAATGGAGGGAATATTCTTCCAGCAAGTTCACTAAGTTGAACCATTTGTCATGTTTTCCTCGTATGTTTGATTTGGTTGTGCAAGACGAAATCATGTTGATCAAGCCGATTAGTTTAGGCTGCCCGAAACCCAAAGATTTAATTTAGGATAACTTTTCTGCAATTATAGAAGTAAGGCAGTACTGTAGGGAAACCGATGTCAACAAAAAGGCACATCTCTTAAAATGATGGCTGTCAACGGGTTGATCATATACAAGATTAGCGAAATTAGCCAAAAAGCAACTGTATATTCGCTACCTCGGCAACCAAAACTGTTTTATTATACTTTATGTCGTTTTAACTTGTTTTTAAATTAGTATCAAAAGCTAGTCTGAGGTGTAAATATTATAACAAAATTATTATTTTTTTTGTTAATGGGAGATTCTTTGGTTCTGAAATATCAGTGTTGTATCGGATAAGAGTTAAAAATTATTATTCAGTCAAAAAAAGTATTTTTGAGTCGAACCATCACGTGCGATGTTCAAAAATGTATTATCAAATTCTTTGTCTGAATTATTATAATTAAGAAAATTAAGTTATCAATAAAGAAAAATTAATTCTGGTATCCTAACCAGGTGTCAATTGACTAATATTAAAAAGTTAGTTTTTATTGAACATTAGTTCATAAAGTCGTTATAGGGTGTTTAAAAAAATTTATGTGAAAACATCATTATAACTTTATCGATTCACCGAGTAATTAATTTCATATATAATTTGCTTTTCATAAAATTAATTAGTTGCGTGCCCCGAAGCGCAAGGTCTATTTCTTTTAGAGAAGTCGACCTTGAAGTCACCGGATAATATCATTAGTATTATATAATGAGCCCGACCTAGTAAAATAGAATTACATTCTCTATAGCAGCAGAACGAAGTGAATACAATTGATTATATCAATATTTTTTTTTATGTATTTATATTTCTGTTTGAATTGCGATAATGGCATATTATACATGCATACTAAATCTGTGTATATTACCCGCCGTCTTAGATATCTATTGCACAAAGTTAAACGACAAATACTAACATTTAGGTATAAATATTACTATAATAAGTAACTATCAAACTCCCTATACAAAAACTAGTTAAATTAAATACACACCAATTTGTTCGATTGTCTATGTAGTTCTTTTACCAAAATTAACAACAATGTCTATTCAAGCCTAATACCAAAACCTTCTATAATAATAGTAAAACTAATCGCGTAGCACACGCAGCCTTATATTAAAAAATATATAAAATTCACTATATTCTTGTGTAATTAATAATAATCATAAACCATATACATTTTTTTTAAATTTTTATATAGAAGCCTTTGCTTATACACATTTAGAAATGTAAATTTTGTTTTACAAAACATAAAGTTTTCGCACTGCTTGTATATACATCGTTGTTGGTTTTGTTTTGGTGCATACAGTTGTAGTTTTAAATTTGTTTTTTTTTTTTAAATGTTATTTCATTTTATTTTAACCGATATTCACACTCACATTTGAATAATTTGCAATCGGTTTGTTGAAATATGCTTTTCGTAATTTTCGTATATATCATCATTTCCGTTTCATTATGTCGTCATTTCCGTACATACCAATATTAAACAAAAACTTCCAAAATATTTATTATGGAGAGCAACCAACTTAGTCTTATTTGACTGGTAATTATATTGGCTTTATTTATATCTGCATTCGTTTGAGAGCTGTGATGCGAAATAAAAAAATTTGTTTACTAATTTTAATTTGCCTTTACAATTCCGTAATACACTATTTATACCCACGTACCTAGTTTTTTACATACACAGCGTATGTAAAAAACTAGGTACGTGGGTATAAATAGTATATTCTTAATCTAATTAAAAGATGTAGTTTCAATAATTTTTGTTTTTAGATCAATAAAACAGCAGGCGGTTATTATCACTTTGTTTAATTTCTTTGTGTGAATGTTGAAAAAATCAAAAATTAATTTTTTTTATTATTTTTGAGAGATTGTTTCGTGTTGTGTCAGTATCGTGAATCAAAAATTATAAATTTTTTTAGCAAATTAATATTATGATGGCACACTTCTCAGATGAAGAGAATACGACCTCGCATTAAAATTATTGCAGATTCCAAACGCGTCGCGTTCATGACACAAGAGTATTTACATATATTCAAAGAAGACAGTAAGCTATCGTAACGATATCAAATATTATACTGTATAGCAACAAGATAAACGTCGAGATTTTTATTTTATAAATTTTATTTGAGAATAATTTTAAATTTTTCGCTACCAAATATCTTCTATAAATCGTTTTGAGCACTCCGTAAGGTGCTATTTTATAGATGTTTGCACATTTCAAAATTACATTTTAAAGCGAACTAGTAATCGTGCGACCCAAAATCAGTACGGTGGGTCTAGTCAAGTGGAAACTAGCGCAAATGTTTACATATCCACCATATATAACTTATGATTTTAATTTTAATCCTGTTTAAATTTAATTGTAAACAAATAAGGTTTAAAAGATCTCATTAAAAGGTCAACATTTTGACTTGTAATTCTGTTGAGTTTTTTGAATTTAATTTTTAGCTTGTCATTATATTCTCGCGAAATTTAATTTTGTTAGTATGATATACTAATCTTAGAACAAACTAATTTTTTACCTAAAAGTTTTCACGATATTTGAACAAAAAAAAAACGAAACATTATTGCGCTTTAAATTCTAATTTTTCAATTATTGGGTGCTCTATAACATGTTAGGTTTTGTTGTAAGAAATATCTTCATTACTTTTGGTATTAGACCGAAATTTGATGTTCACATACGAAATTTAGTTGATAAACAAAACACATAAATAAAATGCACTCAACTGGAATGTAATATATGATTTTAGCAATTTATATCAAGTTTTTTGTTACGACTAACTTAATTTATATTCAAGGTGGTTATTTATATGGGTTTTGCTTGAAAAAATATAATTACAAAACACAAACATGGAATTCGTTAAGCGTATAATAATATTACCTAGGCCACTCGAAAGATTAATAGCAAAGGGAAATCAAAGTTAAATGGAGACATTTTGACAACTGAGAACAAATTAAGATACCGAAAACTGATTAACTTTTTTGTATAAATGTATGTCCAATTCAAATATCGTTAGATCTTAACACATTAATTAACCTATTTACGTCCTTAATTTGAAAGATAATAGGAAAATGATATTTTAAAATAACATAATCATGTTTATGGGACTAGAAATATTCAACTATTTATACTATAGAATTACTAATATAATCTAAAATTACTAATAGATAACTGGGTGCATATTGGAGTTGACTAATGAGAGCTGTTTAGCATGTCAAATTATTTATTTTTCCGGTACTAAAGCCTGTCTAATACTTCTTGCAGAATGCAGTTGTTGGATTGTGGATGGAACTTTGGATTTAGTTCTTTCCATAATGCAATAAATGTTTTCTATACATAAAAACGTTGAATATATAGTAACACTGCTTTTTATTATAAAGGTCCTATTTCATACTGAGCTACTGAAGAGATGTTAGAAACTAAATTGTCTAGAGTGGTAGAGCTATAACGAATTAATTTTTTTGTTTATTGAAAAATATTTTAATTTTTAAATGTTGACAGCGTAGCTAAAACCAAACTATTGTACCAAACTATTACAAGCAATGAAGGCTGTTCGATACACTCATATTATTAAAAAATTTAACTTCTATTTGTTTCATCTCGTAATCATTTATTTATTTTTATTTCATACACAATAGTGTTAGTTTTGGCGTAGTCCATTGCATAACAAAAGAATTTGTTATGTTATGATTGTCAACTAAAACTGTATCAAATGAAACCAATATGTTTTACATATCAGTATGTGTCTATTAGATTCTCTCTAAAGATTTAAATAGTAATTATTATTTATTTAATAGTAAACATTATTTTAGCGCGTAGTACAAATAAGTAACATTTCGCTATAAAAATCACAGTTTAATAACCATTAACTAATCTCACTTTCGATTAATTTTTTCATTTCAAGAGCGAAAAAGATCGGCGACGACAAGCAATGACGAAAAAATAAATTTGTTTGCGATTGATGTCACCTTTGTTTAAGACACTGGCGACACAAATCTGAAATAACAAATTAAAGTAATTCACATATAATATCTTATGTTACAATATGTATCTTATCTTAAAGGTGATGGTCCATTGGTATAATTAATTTTCTCTTAACACAAAACAATAACATGTACACCACTTTACTCTATTTTTGATTAATGTAATTTGACAGATATAAAACCTAACGAATGTTTAATCAATGAACTTAGTTGCATGATGAGTGCGTTTAATATTTTTAATACTTAGAATAATGGCCATTTACAGTAAAATTTACAAATTAAAATTTATTATAAAAATTAAAAATCTCTCTCTTACTAACCATCGAGGTGAACAGACCAATAATAAAATAATCTAATACTTTTTTTTGTAATCAAACCAAATGCCGTTTATAGTAACTGTTTTCTGTAAGTTACCATTCCATAAATTTAGTGAATATGCCAAGTTTCTAGAAATGTCTACCTATGAAAGGTATGAAAAAGTTAAACAACTAAATTTATGTTTAAATTGTTTTAGTTCGAAACATCTCACTTCTACGTGTTAAAGTCGTAGATGTAAATCGTATTCCCAAAGGCATAATACTTTATTACATCATTTAAACACATTAAACCCAAAGCCAATGTTAGCTCAAATTATTTAATCCCAAATAAATGGAAATAACACAACCAACGTTAAATGAACATTTCTGTGGAGTTAAAAAAAAATATTTTTAAATTTACTTTTCTTTTGACACCAATTGTGCTAATAAAGGGCAAATTTGGAATAGTCAATCGAATTTCATTTTTTCCAAGTTTGTGAATAATTTTAATTTTGAAAAAACTGAAACGAATGAGTCAATTTCTGTTTCCGGCCTTAATACCACTCGTACAATAATTAATCAGCAAGTTTGTTCCGCGATAAGTTCAAAATTGTCTTGCTTTAAAGTAACTTGTAGTTTTTTAGTTACAAATAATGTCTCAGATGCCTTACCACAGCAAAAAGTAAATATTTCTCGTTTACAGAAATGAAGATAACAGATACAACGTGTCATTGCCGTTGTCCTCAAAGTTAAAGGATTTAGCAGATTCAAGCATTAAAACGCTTTAATTATTTAGAATACGCGTTAAATTCAAACCTTGTCATGTTAGAATATTTTAAATTCATAAATGGGTATTTCGAACAAAATCATACGAAAATATTAGACGAAGCGCATGACGATCCTAATTTAATTTATTATTCGTTTAATTAAAACATATATAAATGTACTTTTAATTAATTAAGAACAAGTAGTTTTTAATTTTTATAGTAGAATTATTTAATTTTTCGTGTAATTAATGAGAAAGTCATTTCTTAGCTGAAAACAGTAAAGAAACCTGCTACTTTTCTCCTTAGCAACACATTTCTTCATAGAAACACTATTCTTCATAGAAACATTTTTCTCATTAATTAAACTTTATTCATTCAATTATTCTTATAAATATTAAATATACAATTATTTAAATTATTACACGTTATGCCTGAAAAAGATGCTATTGACTCTAAATCAGAAGGAGCATTGGCTAAAAATGTGTTCACATTATTCATGGTCAAAACCTTTGTAACGGAACCATCGCCACATACGTAGAAATCGTCCGTTAACAAAAATTTTAGCTGCAGAGGTCTTAGAGCGGCTATTATGTAGCTGACTAAGTTCAAGGTAAGGGGTGGGGTTTTCCAAGAAATATGCAACTCGTGGATAAACTGCAGGAGGGGAATGAGAGGGACAAGGAAGAAATAGAAAAAATATAAAAAAAATTTGGGACGGGATAAAGTTTGGATCAAACTACCGTTTAAGCATGGATCGAAACAAGCTTAAACGGTAGTTTGGATCACAGCTTAAACTATAGTTTGGACAAACTACCGTTTAAGCTGTGATAGAATTACCTTAACTCATCCTCAATTGATTAAATAGTTTTAATTCATTTTGTATAATCTATAACTATGTTTTATTAAATCAAGACACAAAAAACATAATAATAAAATAAAATAAAATAAGAAAAATTAAAAAAATAATAAAAATCTTAACTACGTAATCTTACGCTTAGCCCGCCGTCACCAACATAAGCATTAATATTAAAACACGCAACAAATTATTATTTTTTTATTTTTTGTTGTTGTTGTGCTGCTGTTGTTGAAGATGATGACGTTGGTATTTTTTTAATATGGTTAGGATTATTATTATGATGGTTATTTATATTATTATATTATACTGTTATGATTATTATTATTTTTTATTTTTATTATTGACTCCTCAGACGGTACATGTTGACATACAATTTTAATGTTATTATTATTAATTTCATGTAGTATCATTATTAACTTTATTATCACTATTATTATTATTATTATTTAATTTAAAAAAAAAAATATTTAAATATTTATTATTTGTATTTTTTTTATTTTTGGAATGTTCTTCACACGGTCCCGACCACATGCTAATTTAATTCCGTCACTTGATATTTCATTTTTTTCCGATCATGCGTTCAATAAGCACATGTAAATGAGTTTTTTTCAACGGTTGAATAAAAATACCGTTGTACAAAAACAGGTGGAATCGTATTACAATTCGATCAAGGGATAGTCTTTAAATTTAAAAGTTCACATATACACTTCCAAAGTTTTTTTTTATTAACTTCAGCTATTCTTATTTATAAATTTAACTTATTTCCAATATTTATCATAAAGTTCACTTGGACACTTCCAAAGTTTTTTTTTTATTAATTACAACTATTCTTATTCAACTATTGTTCACTTGGACACTTCCAAAGTTTTTTTTTTATTTGTAATTTCAACTGTTCTTACTTCTAACTTTAACTTATTTTCAATATATATCATTTAATATTTTTTCAAAAAACTCTTTATAAAATTCTCCTTTTTCCAAAATTTATTTTTTTTTTAAATTTTTTTATTTAAATGTTTCGATTGCTCCGTCTTTCATCGATCTCTCTACTAATCTTTTTTTTCACCTTCCGATTTTTTTTTCAACACCAACCAAAAAAAAAAACAAAAAAGAGGGAAAAAAATGCAATACAGCGCTAATCAATTTGCATTTCATGCCGCGTACTAAATATAATTTAGTGTATATTGTTTCATTTCGTAATGAAACAGAAAAAAATTGCCTGACGTTTCATCTTCGATTTTTTTGCCATATATTCGTCATTCTGACGTTTTAAGTAAGCAAGTAACTTTTTATGTTGCGAAATGTTCACATTTTCATTAATTTGCAATGTGCTTTTTGTGCTTAGATGCTACGGGCCCTATTTTATACAATATTCACCCTGAGCTGAATCATGACTCATTTAATTTATTTATTTAGATTTATATAAACTAAACCTAAGCTTAGCGGCTTAAGCTTAATTGTTGTTTGACTTTTTTTATTTTATTTAATTTTACTCCATATTTACAAAAGAAAAAATTGTTATAATTTATGGATATGTTACTTAATAATTAATTTTACTTAATAATTAAGTTTAACCTCTGTGAACATTCATTTTTTGCTTTACCAAATTAATAAAATTTATGTTATTGATTTCTTTCAAATGGTTCATGTGTTCGTTTGGGTGGTTTTCAATTAAAAATGTTTAATAAAATGGATTTGTTTATATATAAAAAAAAAGTGGTTTTCAATTCTCTCGAAAGATTTAATTAATTGATTTTTTAAAAAATCTTCAAGTTTTGTAATTGTAGTGCTATTGTGTAGTTCTCTATTGCTGTAGTACTCTTATCTGTTGTGGTTGTATTTCCTGACTTTTCCTGTTATATTCTGAGAATGTATCTTTCAAAAATTTCAAGTTTTTTATAGCTAGTGGGTGGTATTGTGAACCATGATGAAAAACCGTATGTTAATATGGGACGGATTAATTGACTGTACATAACTTCTGTTGTTTGTTGTGGTAATTGTATTTTTGTCGTGATTGGTCTTAACATGGCGGATGCTGCCCTCACATTTTGAATTGTTTTCTGGCATTGTAGGTTGAAATTGAATTTGTGTGTAAAATAAATTCCTAAGTATTTAACTGTATCCTTTGGCTCTATTTGTTTGCTGTTTATTATTAACTTTACTTTTCAGCTTTTTGCTATAGAAGATTTAATGCAGAGTCCTAAGGGTGGTCTAAAGATTATGAATTTTGATTTACCTTCGTTAATTGAAAAACCCCAGTGCTTGTAATAGTTTTGTAAGTTTTTTATATGGTTTTGAATTTTCTTTGTTGCTATTATTGGGCAGAGCGATGGCGCGAATATTACTGTATCGTCTGCATACAGTAGCATTTCCGTTTCTGTATTTGTGGGTAGGTCCGCTATATGTATATGTTGTACAGGATTGGTCCTAGAATAGATCCCTGGGGTACACCACACTTTGAACTATATATTTGTGATTTGGTTGAGGTTGAAGCAGGCTGCTATGACTTGTCTACGGTTCAGGTTGGTTGTGATTTTAGTATGTAGGGAAGCGAAAGCGTCTGTGGTAGAGTGCCCCAGTCTGAAACCATACTGAAATTTGGGTATTTGTGCTGGTGTCTCTTCTGGATATACTAAATTTCTTAGAGATCTCCAAATGATTTTTTCAAGAAGTCTACCTTGGTTTGAAATTAAACAAATAGCTCTACTGTCTTCTATTTTTCGAAGTTTTTGAGTTTTGGTAATGAAAGTATATGGGCTATTTTCCAGGCCGTTGAGAAGTATGATAAGTTTAAGCAGTTATTTATTATATTTGAAAGGTTATTGAAGTAGGCCAATGGGAGTTTCTTAATAATAAAATTTGAAATCATTGCCCCGATGATTTCTTTGTGTTATTTACTAAGGAACTGACTTCCACAAGAAGAGCAGTTTACAAATCCATACGAACTTAAATCGTATGGATTTGTAAACTGCTCTTCTTGTGGCTCTAGGGTTGTGTTATTGGTTGAAAATGTAGTTAATAGTTCTAGTTCTAAGATTAGTGTGATTAATGACCTCTTGACATACTTTTTTGGTTAGGACTGAATTTTGATTAGAGTTTTTCTCTGCGTATATAGTGACTCGAAATGTTTGGCAAACTGTTCTGTTATTTCTTTTGTATTGTGTGTTATTTTACCCTATATTTCAATTTTGTCGATAGCCTGAAATCTCTTCTTACCTATTAATCTATTAATTTCTGGAAACATAGATTTTCCAGGTTTGATTTTGGATATTTTGTTTGTGAACTTGTCCTTTAGGTGTTTCTGTATATTATGTTGAATAATAAATGTTAAAAAGTTGGTTTAAGGTTTTGTACTTTTTTAGGCTGTTTAGTACTTGTTTAGGCTTTCTACGTTGATCAAATAAATATTGGAGTTGTGTTGGTAGGTTATTATACGTAGTGCTTTGGAGATACTTTAGGGATTGAATTTTGTACAGCAATTGTACAAAATTCAATAAACACGTTAATCCCTACAATTTTTGTGATGTTCCTATCGATCTCTATTTTTGTTACTCGGTATTTTATTGTTATCTATGTCAAATTCTATTTTTGATCTAAAAAGTGTCCAGTTTGTAACCTTATAGTTTTGAAAATTTGGAGGATCTATCTTAAGAAGTCTGATATTGCAACAAGTTTTATTGTTAGTTTCACCATACAGTGGTCTGAGAATGAGTGTGATGATTTACACTCATAGCTAGTTTTTTTAGCGTAATTTGTTATCATGTTGTTAGAAATTAGGAAGAAATCTATAACTGATCCTGATCTGGGGAAAGTAGCTGATTTTGGTGCAATTTTAATAAAATTATGTATTGAGAAAGTAAGCCACGATTATAGTGCATTTCCTGTTATATTATCTATTCTATCCCAGGCTATATTGCAAGCATTAAAGTCCCTTCCTATTACTGTCATTTTGTAGTCAGCGCTGTATTTTCTAATAATGTCAAAATCATGGTTTAATTGCGTAAAATTAGTACCGTTTGGGATATAAATAGATAGTACTAGTAGTTTATCTGAGTTTGATTTTAGGATCTCTATTGCAGTGTAGTATATATAACTTATTTTGGGTATTTGCAACTGTTGTTTTAAATGTATCCCTTACTAAGATTGCGCTTCCGCTGTTCGTCTCCGCTTTATCAGTTCTGATTATCCTATAGTTGTCTATTAAAAGTTTATGTCTATTTTGTAGCCTTGTTTCTTGTAGTAGTAAAATGTCCGGTTTATTTATTTCCGTTAGTTGAAAGAGTTGGGCTCTATTGGTGTGGTTTGCAATAGAACAGCAGTTTAGTGTGCATATTTTAAGTTTATTTAACCCTGACATAGAGTAAAAACAAAAGATATGTAAGCCACCTGTTTGTCCTCGCGATTTTGGAGGTTTGTATATTGGGGAAGAAAAATGTTTACTTTTTATTTAGTGTCCCGAGATCATACCCAAAGAGCTCATAACTTTCCGTACTTACAAATTTAGTGAAATTTATGTTATTATTGTTACTAATATTATAATTAATTTTAGAATTTACCGTTTCTGGTGGCCTGTTGATTTTAACTGAGTTATCACTTGAGCTATTTTTAAATAATTCCGCAAATTTTATGTTTGGGTTTATTCCCTGCCGAGCTGGTTTTCAACTAATATTCTTTGCGTGTGTCTTTTTGCTCGTACTTCTTCATTTTGATTTCTGATTTCTGTCAATTTATTTTTTATTTTTATGAATTCTTCGCATCCTCTAAAATTTGCTGGATGACCATTTTTGTTTTTTCAATCTTCGCAGTAAGGTATAGTTTCGCGGTCGCTTTTCGAGCATGTTTCTGGATCATGAGTTTGTTCACATTTGACACATCTATACTGGTATGCACAATTTCTCGCTAAGTGTCTGATTCTTTGACACCTCTTGCACTGAACCACAGAAGTTTTTAATAATGGTTCCTATGTTATTTTGTGATGATAGATATCTTTTAAATTTTTAAGAATTATGAATTCTTCTTTGTTTTCTACCGTGATGAAATGGCAGTTCATTTTTACTCCTTTTATTAACGACTTTGATTTCTTCAGAGAAGATTTAATTTCTTTATTTCGAGAGTTGTACTCCTTTAATTACTATGCTTGTCGTTTGGTCTTCATCGCGTGTGTAGGTGTGTGCCTCTACTTTATTTGATTTTAGGATGTTGAAATTTTTTTTTTGTGATTTTCAACGTTATCACATGAAAGTATTTTTTTTGTGTTCTGTTATTTTTACTGAGGAAGTAAAATTGGTCATATTTTCTTTGTTTATAATGTCCCCAAGTTTTTTAGTGTTGACATTAGGCACAATTATAGGTGGTATTCTCAAAAATTTTAATTTTTGGCTTAGTACGTTCTGGTGAACTTTCTGTGTTTGTGGTTCTTTTTGGCTAAGTTCTGTTAGAACTAAGAAACGATTTTTAAGCGGTATTGGATCTTCACGGTTTGGTTTAAATTTTTTTAGTGTATCTTCATGAGCTGAAGTTTTCATTGTTCTTTTTGATGTTGAAGCCATTGAGGCGTTATCATCTCCCGTATCTTCGTCGACTTGGAATTTCATTAGTAAATTGGACGTTGCGTCACTATAATCAATGTTTAGTTGAAAGCAATGCATTCGCATTACTTGCTCCAAGTCTGCCACTGACATAATGCACTAGTTTGATCACCACTCTGATCCTAATTCTTCCATCCGCTTTTCAATCTTATGATGTTGATCTGATGATTAAGGGAAAATTATTTATTTTAACAAATTTATAGTAAAAACAAAAAAATTTTGAGAAAAGTTGGAAAATGGATTTTTGTTTTGGTTTTTTGTTTAAACTCAATGAGTATGATTTCGTTTTCACTGATTTTTTCACTGTTATGTTTCGATGATTGAAAATTAAATTTGCGTTTTCATGCTTTTATAAAAAAATTTTTTGGTAGTTGTTTTGAAAAAATTAGTCGTTGTAATACATATTACTTTAATTATTAACTATTATTTAATTAACTATTAATTATAGGTTCTTTATTTAAGTCGTTTTTTATTTTTTATATGAGCAAGTCAATTTATAAATTCCTGTGTCTAAAATTGTGTTACTGATGATGGCTCTCATCATCAAAAATTTAATGGTGTATTCTGTCGGTATGTCATTCTGCTGAGATATCTATTGTTCATTTTCTCAATTTTAGAAGCCTTGTTACGATTTTTATCAGCGATATACTTAATAATTCCAAGTTCATTTAGATAATCGTCTCGCGACATAGGTATGACATTTTTCTTTTGATCATAGGGTTATAAGCTGCCATTTTATGCTGATATGGATGATTTAACTCCTGATGAATTGTTTGGTCCGTTTAGGTCGGTTTTCTGTATACTTTAAATTTGTGTTCATTGTTATGGTTTTTTATCGTTAAGTCCAATAACTATACGTTATAGTTTTATAACGTAAAACTTCAAACAAAATACCTAAAAGTAAGTATAAGCTTTCATTTAAGTTACGTATATAAAGATTTTTTAAATAATAATAATCACAGTAATTCAAAAATTCGTTTATCACAAAAACAATAACTAATATACGATTTACATTCAACGAATTTTTCATCTTGAAAAAACCGAGACAATAGATTTTAAAATTATGCAAGCCAAACTGAGGAAAAATTGCTTCTTGTAATAATAAAAAGACAAAACCAAACATCGAAACACACAAAACTGCAAGAAAAAGATGAACTTGATTATTTCAGGATAATATTTTTTTTTATAAATAGATTACAATACATGTATAAAATTAGTTTAATTTACTATGTTTTGGTCAGTCACACAGATAAAAACCAAATGTTATTGCAATTTTTGTTTTTATTTGTATTTTACAAAATTGTTAATTAAAATTATAATTATAGTCTGTCGATTTCGGCCGCTTCCATAGCATCCTTTAATAAGGACGATTTGACTATTAAATCTTTTAAGTTTTTAATGCGTTTAGAATCTGGTATAGTGTATTATTCTGTATTAAAAATGATTGATTTTGAAGATGATGATGATTAATTTCGATAGAGTGATTTCTGTAATGATGGTTTCAGCGGAATTGTGTAATTAGTGGAATTATATTCGTGGCTATTTTGCTTTGTATTGACTGGAGTAGATGTTGATGGCCTTGTTATGTTTGTTGATGTAGAATAGATGGCTTATTTATAAATGATTTGTTTGTCGCATAAAATAATTGGGCAAAAGCTATTTATTCAATTACCTTACCTTTCGTTGATATGGTGCGGATATTGCACTTAAAACGCAGAAAGTAACCAAACTGTAAGATTCGTTAGGGTTGACTTACCTAGTCAAATTTTTTAATTTACTAAATTTGTTTGATGTTCTAATTAAAACACTAAATAATTTAACTATACATATAAAATTATAGTGACAAAATATCAGTTTATATTACAGTTTACATTAAATAGTCTAGAAAATTAGACATAACAGCTTAATCTTTATCTATCTCCTTTTCAATGTCCTTTTCAATATCAATTCTTTCACTTTCTTCTAGTGTTTCTGGTTTTTCTCGTTTTCGAATAACTAAACAAAATATTTGATTAGTGTCACAATTATTATATATTATAAATATCACATTAAACTTACTTCTGTCACAAAACATTTTTTCAAAATGTAAAACTGGTGATTCAAAAGCAACCACCCACAATATTGACAAAACAAACGTTAGACCAATATCACCCCAAAAATTATAAATTGCATTAAAATCACTGAAGTACTCGGTGTTCCGAATCATAGCTTGTTTTGAAATTTGAAACATTCCATGAAGTAAATAAATACAGTACGATTGACGTGCTAATGGTGCCCAAAAGTAAAATGATAAAAATTTATTAACAAATCCACCATATCCCTTGATGCAAGCAAATATAACCCAGGATACCGATAAACTCCATCCAATTCGACTAAATACAATATAAAAAGTGCTTTCAAGTAATGATTCTTTGTATTCAAGTTGCTGTATTTTATAGGGTCCAAACACAATCGAAATCATGGTTACGAGTGACGCGATCCAGGCACTGCGAACAAGCTTCTTTGAAATGATAACTGGTTTGTCATAAGATATAAATAAGAAATATCCCAACATAATTCCGATTAACCAAGGAATAGCTCTAATATGAGTGGGATAATTTATTTGCCTCATTGGATCAAATCCATTTGAACGATAGTAATGTCTAGCCTCAAACATATTTAAGTTCAGTTCATTAAAATAAAACACAAGGAAATTTGATATTAATGAAATAGTTATCAGGATGGTAATACCAATTATAGTTTGACGTCCCCATTTCCACAACGGAATTACAATTAATGGTGCTAAAATAAAAAGTTGCATATCAATTGATAAATACCATGAATGTTCGATGCACTGTGAAAACAAAAACGATAGTTAGAATTGTGCATAATGGCGCTTGATATTTTAATCTACGTACGACTTCTGATGGATTCAAATAATTTTGTAGATACAACAAGGCGATCCACCAATTTTTTTTACAATCGTCTACTTTAGGCATTATTGACGCTTTAAATAATGGCCCGGTTCCAACATATTGATAAAGTGATACAGTAAATAAAATTATCATACCAAATGATACAGTCAAACGGATATAACGATGAATGTATATTAGTGGTATGTTTATCCGATTCCGGTTTTTAAGTTCTTTTAGCATGTTCCATGTGACCAGTAAACCGCTTAGCAATAAAAAAGTGTCAACGGAAACTGATGCCCATAAAATCACCATTGAATACATGTTTGTAATCCACTAATAAAGAAAAACATTGTGTTAATTTTTAATATGTTTTAATTATTTGTGTGTTTACGTACCTGTTCTATGTAGTTATAGTTTAATAAAGCCGACTGTACAAAAACCGATACACCATGACAGTAAACAATCCATATTAACGATATAACCCTTAAACCGTTTAAGCAATTCAGCCGGTATTCGTCATTGTAATTTTTTGTTGAAAATATCGCTTTGACATTAGATGGTAGTGAAAATGCTAATAAAGCTTTGTATGATTTTTTCTCTTCTTCGGTCGATATGATATCAAAAATTGTTGAAGAAATCATTAAGAATAATACAAAAATAATCAGCATCCTAAAAAATATATAAGTATTAATTAAAAAATGATGCAAAAAATGGGATTTAATTACTTACGTTGTTGGAATTACAGCACCAGTAAACTGCACTGTATTGTTATCAGCAGCATAACAATAATTACTTTGGTTAATTATTTTTGGTGAAAATATACCAAAATCGTTCAGAATAAATTTAAGTCTTAATTGAAAATACTTAGGGCTACAATAACTGGGTATGCACATTCCACTTGCAATTCTAATTTCTCTATCCAAATGTGTTTTATCCAATTTAAATTCTTCATATCGGTCTAAATTTATAAGAATGTGTCCTAAACAGTATTGTCCTGAAAGTGTTGCTAGTGATTCATCAACAAATTTGTGTTCAAATTCTAAACATTCGTCGAAATTGCCAAATTCGTGTGTATTGCCATATAAAATACCTGATGGTGCTCCACCCCATGAATCAAATACTGAAAAAAGTAATTTAAAGATTATTTCATTTTACACTCCAGATAATTTGAACAATTATATTCGATATTTCTGGTATAATTTATTTCATCGCAATTTGTATTTCAGTGCAAAGATAATGTAATCAGTACTTATGAAAACAAATCAGTGAACCAACGAGATTTGAATATATATTTAGACGCTCCAACACTTCAGCCTAAGCGGAATATGAATAGATTAGCTTCTAATTATAATATCTCATCTTCTGATTCGATTAGCAAGAATTTCAATAAATCGAAGACACTGTTGGTAATTATTTAAAAGTACACCTGAATTGGATTTTAACATTTTATACAAATTTATCATTATTTACATGTTGAGCATGTTAATCTTAGAATTTTCCCACAGCATTGGCTTGTCGAAGGAAGCGACTAAACAAAGGTTGGATCGCTGTACTGACTACTCTCAAAAAACATAATTGTTAACAAAATCAACAAAAGAATTTATGGATTCGTCAAAATCAAAACGCTTTTGTTAACGGACATGCAGATTAGGATCGGTACGTGGAACGTGCAGTCGCTAAAATTTGTTTAATGCTAGAGCTGGCAAAAATCAGACTGACTTATGTGAAAACATAGGTCCGTATTTCCGACACGATCTACCGACCGATAATGGAGAAAGAATGATGCACTTTGCGTACGCGCATGACCTCATTGTGGCTAGGACATTCTTTCCTCATAAAACATACAATCATGGATACACCCGCACGTAAGACGTTTTGCAGTAAAATTGACCATGTGTTAATTTCTAAGGAAAGGTCTCGGGTCATCCAAGATATGAGATTTTATCGGTCGGCTGCCAAATTTGTAGATAGTGATCATCAATTGATCACTGCAAAGCTAAGATGGGAGTTTTCGTACAAGTCAGGGATCGCAGGAAAATGAAACATACATTTCAACTGTGACGGTCTGATAAATAAAGATGAGAAAGCACAATATCAGAATCTTGTTAGCAGAAGTATTATGGAAACCAACCCCCGTTCTGATGATGTGAACGTTCAACGGGAGGTATTGAAAACTTCGGTTATCGGTGCTGCTTAGGCGACTCTAGGTATGGTAAAAATTAAACCCAAACATGATTGGTTTGATGAGGAGTGGCGCCTTGCTGTCGAGCAATAGAATATAGCCTATAAAGAATCGCGAAAACGTTTTACAATCGCACGGAAGAACAAAGTAATCCTTGCTAGGAGAACCGCGAAACAAATTTGTAGTCGGAAAAAGTGGGAATGGTGGAAGGCTGAAGTCTTAAGAGTATAACAACTCAGCAATGATTACAGTTCTCGTAACTTCTTTAAAGGAGTTATCGGAATGTATTATACCTTCAGACCTAGGTCTATCGACATTCGGGACCACGATGAAAATCTCCGAGTTAACATCGATACAGTGCTCGACCTTTGGAAGAAGCACTTCTCTGATTTATTTAATGTTCCACAAGTGTCAAATGCTGTATTTGAAAGGTCCTAAATACATACTTCGATGATGTGCATAGAGGACCCATCCTACGAGTAATCCACCCTGGCCATACAGACTTAAAAGAAACCGTTACCCTGGGATTGATTGCATTAATCCTGAGCTCTTGATGTTCGGAGGGGAATTGTGAAATTATCAAATTTTTGACCTTATTCGAGTAGTTTGGCAAAGCGAAGTAATGCCGATGAATGGAAAGTGGTCACGTTGCACTCTATCCTCACAAAAAGGAGCTCAAAATGCGAAAACTACCGCGGCATAGCTCTCTTTTATACAGCATACAAATTACTGTCTAATTACTAGAGAGAATCACACCGCTGGCGGAGGAAATTGTAGGTGACTACCAAGGAGGAGTTTTTCTGAATCGGTCAGTCACTGATCAAATTTTTACGATGAGGATGATTTATAACGACGGCGGTGACGTGTCGTTATTTTAATTATTCAGATTTGGATGTTGTGCAAAGCAAAGATCAGTTTCGATCTGATGAGGAATTTAATTAAAAATTAATTGTCATCTCATCAGGCCATGGCGACCGAGTGCTATGTTTAATAGCTACTTTACGCTCTATATATATTTATGTACAGTGTACATGTAGCGTTAGCGAATTATATGGAATTGCACGAAATATCTGAATAATTTGAATTGTGTGTGTAGCAATGGTCGCTACAGATTCTTTCTAAATATTACGAAACTTCACGTGACGTACATCAGGTGTTCTTGGATTTCCAGTAAGGCTTTGACTCAATCCATCGGAATAGCTTAGAATTCATCTTTCGTAAAAGTTAAACACTTCAGGACAACATCTTGTACCGTCAATCCAATAAGGTTTTGGCATATGCAGATGATATCTGCGTAATTGGAGTGAATGGCAACGATATAAAAGGACCCATTCACACTTCTCAGCTCCGTCTCAAAATCAATGAGTCCAAAACAAAATATATGATCACTGGTTTTAGAGAAAAAGGCGCAATGGATCTTGATAGTGGTGATCACAAATTTGAAGAAGTGACAAATTTTTTATACCTCGGGTCCTAAACACGA
>CAUVYK010000486.1:0-12500 GCA_963556175.1 Tipula confusa
TTTTGATTAAGATATCAAACTTTTGAATCGGTCAATAACTTTGACTTTTATGGACTATCGTCCATCAAAAAATAATTTATTTATCAATTAAATTATTTTTTTTTAATTTATAAGCAAAAAGTTTAAAATCTTTTTTAATACAATTTATAGACAACAAAAGAGCTGTCGATTAAGATATCAAACTTAAAAATCGGTTGATAATCTTTGCCGTTTATTCAACTTTATATGAGCTTCAAAGTAGTTTATAATAAATGTATCCATACCGAAAAACTATTTTTTTAAACCAAATGTTATAATTTTTATAATCAATATTTATGCGTAGTAGCATGGCTTTTGATTAAGATATCAAACTTTTGAATCGGTCAGTAACTTTGACTTTTATGGACTATCGTCCATCAAAAAATAATTTATTTATCAATTAAATTATTTTTTTTTAATTTATAAGCAAAAAACTATTTTTTTAAACCAAATGTTATAATTTTCATAATCAATATTTATGCGTAGTAGCATGGCTTTTGATTAAGATATCAAACTTTTGAATCGGTCAATAACTTTGACTTTTATGGACTATCGTCCATCAAAAAATAATTTATTTATCAATTAAATTATTTTTTTTTAATTTATAAGCAAAAAAATTAAAATCTTTTTTAATACAATTTATAGACAACAAAAGAGCTGTCGATTAAGATATCAAACTTAAAAATCGGTTGATAATCTTTGCCGTTTATTCAACTTTATATGAGCTTCAAAGTAGTTTATAATAAATGTATCCATACCGAAAAACTATTTTTTTAAACCAAATGTTATAATTTTCATAATCAATATTTATGCGTAGTAGCATGGCTTTTGATTAAGATATCAAACTTTTGAATCGGTCAATAACTTTGACTTTTATGGACTATCGTCCATCAAAAAATAATTTATTTATCAATTAAATTATTTTTTTTTAATTTATAAGCAAAAAAATTAAAATCTTTTTTAATACAATTTATAGACAACAAAAGAGCTGTCGATTAAGATATCAAACTTAAAAATCGGTTGATAATCTTTGCCGTTTATTCAACTTTATATGAGCTTCAAAGTAGTTTATAATAAATGTATCCATACCGAAAAACTATTTTTTTAAACCAAATGTTATAATTTTCATAATCAATATTTATGCGTAGTAGCATGGCATTTGATTAAGATATCAAACTTTTGAATCGGTCAATAACTTTGACTTTTATGGACTATCGTCCATCAAAAAATAATTTATTTATCAATTAAATTATTTTTTTTTAATTTATAAGCAAAAAGTTTAAAATCTTTTTTAATACAATTTATAGACAACAAAAGAGCTGTCGATTAAGATATCAAACTTAAAAATCGGTTGATAATCTTTGCCGTTTATTCAACTTTATATGAGCTTCAAAGTAGTTTATAATAAATGTACCCATACCGAAAAACTATTTTTTTAAACCAAATGTTATAATTTTCATAATCAATATTTATGCGTAGTAGCATGGCTTTTGATTAAGATATCAAACTTTTGAATCGGTCAGTAACTTTGACTTTTATGGACTATCGTCCATCAAAAAATAATTTATTTATCAATTAAATTATTTTTTTTTAATTTATAAGCAAAAAAATTAAAATCTTTTTTAATACAATTTATAGACAACAAAAGAGCTGTCGATTAAGATATCAAACTTAAAAATCGGTTGATAATCTTTGCCGTTTATTCAACTTTATATGAGCTTCAAAGTAGTTTATAATAAATGTATCCATACCGAAAAACTATTTTTTTAAACCAAATGTTATAATTTTCATAATCAATATTTATGCGTAGTAGCATGGCTTTTGATTAAGATATCAAACTTTTGAATCGGTCAGTAACTTTGACTTTTATGGACTATCGTCCATCAAAAAATAATTTATTTATCAATTAAATTATTTTTTTTTAATTTATAAGCAAAAAGTTTAAAATCTTTTTTAATACAATTTATAGACAACAAAAGAGCTGTCGATTAAGATATCAAACTTAAAAATCGGTTGATAATCTTTGCCGTTTATTCAACTTTATATGAGCTTCAAAGTAGTTTATAATAAATGTATCCATACCGAAAAACTATTTTTTTAAACCAAATGTTATAATTTTCATAATCAATATTTATGCGTAGTAGCATGGCTTTTGATTAAGATATCAAACTTTTGAATCGGTCAATAACTTTGACTTTTATGGACTATCGTCCATCAAAAAATAATTTATTTATCAATTAAATTAATTTTTTTTAATTTATAAGCAAAAATCTTAAAATCTTTTTTAATACAATTTATAGACAACAAAAGAGCTGTCGATTAAGATATCAAACTTAAAAATCGGTTGATAATCTTTGCCGTTTATTCAACTTTATATGAGCTTCAAAGTAGTTTATAATAAATGTATCCATACCGAAAAACTATTTTTTTAAACCAAATGTTATAATTTTCATAATCAATATTTATGCGTAGTAGCATGGCTTTTGATTAAGATATCAAACTTTTGAATCGGTCAATAACTTTGACTTTTATGGACTATCGTCCATCAAAAAATAATTTATTTATCAATTAAATTATTTTTTTTTAATTTATAAGCAAAAAGTTTAAAATCTTTTTTAATACAATTTATAGACAACAAAAGAGCTGTCGATTAAGATATCAAACTTAAAAATCGGTTGATAATCTTTGCCGTTTATTCAACTTTATATGAGCTTCAAAGTAGTTTATAATAAATGTATCCATACCGAAAAACTATTTTTTTAAACCAAATGTTATAATTTTCATAATCAATATTTATGCGTAGTAGCATGGCTTTTGATTAAGATATCAAACTTTTGAATCGGTCAGTAACTTTGACTTTTATGGACTATCGTCCATCAAAAAATAATTTATTTATCAATTAAATTATTTTTTTTTAATTTATAAGCAAAAAAATTAAAATCTTTTTTAATACAATTTATAGACAACAAAAGAGCTGTCGATTAAGATATCAAACTTAAAAATCGGTTGATAATCTTTGCCGTTTATTCAACTTTATATGAGCTTCAAAGTAGTTTATAATAAATGTATCCATACCGAAAAACTATTTTTTTAAACCAAATGTTATAATTTTCATAATCAATATTTATGCGTAGTAGCATGGCTTTTGATTAAGATATCAAACTTTTGAATCGGTCAGTAACTTTGACTTTTATGGACTATCGTCCATCAAAAAATAATTTATTTATCAATTAAATTATTTTTTTTTAATTTATAAGCAAAAAGTTTAAAATCTTTTTTAATACAATTTATAGACAACAAAAGAGCTGTCGATTAAGATATCAAACTTAAACATCGGTTGATAATCTTTGCCGTTTATTCAACTTTATATGAGCTTCAAAGTAGTTTATAATAAATGTATCCATACCGAAAAACTATTTTTTTAAACCAAATGTTATAATTTTCATAATCAATATTTATGCGTAGTAGCATGGCTTTTGATTAAGATATCAAACTTTTGAATCGGTCAATAACTTTGACTTTTATGGACTATCGTCCATCAAAAAATAATTTATTTATCAATTAAATTATTTTTTTTTAATTTATAAGCAAAAAGTTTAAAATCTTTTTTAATACAATTTATAGACAACAAAAGAGCTGTCGATTAAGATATCAAACTTAAAAATCGGTTGATAATCTTTGCCGTTTATTCAACTTTATATGAGCTTCAAAGTAGTTTATAATAAATGTATCCATACCGAAAAACTATTTTTTTAAACCAAATGTTATAATTTTCATAATCAATATTTATGCGTAGTAGCATGGCTTTTGATTAAGATATCAAACTTTTGAATCGGTCAATAACTTTGACTTTTATGGACTATCGTCCATCAAAAAATAATTTATTTATCAATTAAATTATTTTTTTTTAATTTATAAGCAAAAAGTTTAAAATCTTTTTTAATACAATTTATAGACAACAAAAGAGCTGTCGATTAAGATATCAAACTTAAATATCGGTTGATAATCTTTGCCGTTTATTCAACTTTATATGAGCTTCAAAGTAGTTTATAATAAATGTATCCTTACCGAAAAACTATTTTTTTAAACCAAATGTTATAATTTTCATAATCAATATTTATGCGTAGTAGCATGGCTTTTGATTAAGATATCAAACTTTTGAATCGGTCAATAACTTTGACTTTTATGGACTATCGTCCATCAAAAAATAATTTATTTATCAATTAAATTATTTTTTTTTAATTTATAAGCAAAAAGTTTAAAATCTTTTTTAATACAATTTATAGACAACAAAAGAGCTGTCGATTAAGATATCAAACTTAAAAATCGGTTGATAATCTTTGCCGTTTATTCAACTTTATATGAGCTTCAAAGTAGTTTATAATAAATGTATCCTTACCGAAAAACTATTTTTTTAAACCAAATGTTATCATTTTCATAATTAATATTTATGCGTAGTAGCATGGCTTTTGATTAAGATATCAAAGTTTTGAATCGGTCAGTAACTTTTACTTTTATGGACTATCGTCCATCAAAAAATAATTTATTTATCAATTAATTTATTTTTTTTTAATTTGTAAGCAAAAAGTTTAAAATCTTTTTTAATACAATTTATAGACAACAAAAGAGCTGTCGATTAAGATATCAAACTTAAACATCGGTTGATAATCTTTGCCGTTTATTCAACTTTATATGAGCTTCAAAGTAGTTTATAATAAATGTATCCATATCGAAAAACTATTTTTTTAAACTAAATGTTATAATTTTTATAATCAATATTTATGCGTAGTAGCATGGCTTTTGATTAAGATATCAAACTTTTGAATCGGTCAGTAACTTTGACTTTTATGGACTATCGTCCATCAAAAAATAATTTATTTATCAATTAAATTATTTTTTTTTAATTTATAAGCAAAAAGTTTAAAATCTTTTTTAATACAATTTATAGACAACAAAAGAGCTGTCGATTAAGATATCAAACTTAAATATCGGTTGATAATCTTTGCCGTTTATTCAACTTTATATGAGCTTCAAAGTAGTTTATAATAAATGTATCCATACCGAAAAACTATTTTTTTAAACCAAATGTTATAATTTTCATAATCAATATTTATGCGTAGTAGCATGGCTTTTGATTAAGATATCAAACTTTTGAATCGGTCAGTAACTTTGACTTTTATGGACTATCGTCCATCAAAAAATAATTTATTTATCAATTAAATTATTTTTTTTTAATTTATAAGCAAAAATCTTAAAATCTTTTTTAATACAATTTATAGACAACAAAAGAGCTGTCGATTAAGATATCAAACTTAAAAATCGGTTGATAATCTATGCCGTTTATTCAACTTTATATGAGCTTCAAAGTAGTTTATAATAAATGTATCCATACCGAAAAACTATTTTTTTTAACCAAATGTTATAATTTTCATAATTAATATTCTTGCGTAGTAGCATGGCTTTTGATTGAGATATCAAACTTTTGAATCGGTCAGTAACTTTTACTTTTATGGACTATCGTCCATCAAAAAATAATTTATTTATCAATTAATTTTTTTTTTTTTAATTTGTAAGCAAAAAGTTTAAAATCTTTTTTAATACAATTTATAGACAACAAAAGAGCTGTCGATTAAGATATCAAACTTAAACATCGGTTGATAGTCTTTGCCGTTTATTCAACTTTATATGAGCTTCAAAGTAGTTTATAATAAATGTATCCATATCGAAAAACTATTTTTTTAAACTAAATGTTATAATTTTTATAATCAATATTTATGCGTAGTAGCATGGCTTTTGGTTAAGATATCAAACTTTTGAATCGGTCAGTAACTTTGACTTTTATGGACTATCGTCCATCAAAAAATAATTTATTTATCAATTAAATTATTTTTTTTTAATTTATAAGCAAAAAAATTAAAATCTTTTTTAATACAATTTATAGACAACAAAAGAGCTGTCGATTAAGATATCAAATTAAAAAATCGGTTAATAATCTTTGCCGTTTATTCAACTTTATATGAGCTTCAAAGTAGTTTATAATAAATGTATCCTTACCGAAAAACTATTTTTTTAAACCAAATGTTATAATTTTCATAATCAATATTTATGCGTAGTAGCATGGCTTTTGATTAAGATATCAAAGTTTTGAATCGGTCAGTAACTTTTACTTTTATGGACTATCGTCCATCAAAAAATAATTTATTTATCAATTAAATTATTTTTTTTTAATTTATAAGCAAAAATCTTAAAATCTTTTTTAATACAATTTATAGACAACAAAAGAGCTGTCGATTAAGATATCAAACTTAAAAATCGGTTGATAATCTTTGCCGTTTATTCAACTTTATATGAGCTTCAAAGTAGTTTATAATAAATGTATCCATATCGAAAAACTATTTTTTTAAACTAAATGTTATAATTTTTATAATCAATATTTATGCGTAGTAGCATGGCTTTTGATTAAGATATCAAACTTTTGAATCGGTCAGTAACTTTGACTTTTATGGACTATCGTCCATCAAAAAATAATTTATTTATCAATTAAATTATTTTTTTTTAATTTATAAGCAAAAAAATTAAAATCTTTTTTAATACAATTTATAGACAACAAAAGAGCTGTCGATTAAGATATCAAACTTAAAAATCGGTTGATAATCTTTGCCGTTTATTCAACTTTATATGAGCTTCAAAGTAGTTTATAATAAATGTATCCATACCGAAAAACTATTTTTTTAAACCAAATGTTATAATTTTCATAATCAATATTTATGCGTAGTAGCATGGCTTTTGATTAAGATATCAAACTTTTGAATCGGTCAATAACTTTGACTTTTATGGACTATCGTCCATCAAAAAATAATTTATTTATCAATTAAATTATTTTTTTTTAATTTATAAGCAAAAAAATTAAAATCTTTTTTAATACAATTTATAGACAACAAAAGAGCTGTCGATTAAGATATCAAACTTAAAAATCGGTTGATAATCTTTGCCGTTTATTCAACTTTATATGAGCTTCAAAGTAGTTTATAATAAATGTATCCATACCGAAAAACTATTTTTTTAAACCAAATGTTATAATTTTCATAATCAATATTTATGCGTAGTAGCATGGCTTTTGATTAAGATATCAAACTTTTGAATCGGTCAGTAACTTTGACTTTTATGGACTATCGTCCATCAAAAAATAATTTATTTATCAATTAAATTATTTTTTTTTAATTTATAAGCAAAAAGTTTAAAATCTTTTTTAATACAATTTATAGACAACAAAAGAGCTGTCGATTAAGATATCAAACTTAAAAATCGGTTGATAATCTTTGCCGTTTATTCAACTTTATATGAGCTTCAAAGTAGTTTATAATAAATGTATCCATACCGAAAAACTATTTTTTTAAACCAAATGTTATAATTTTCATAATCAATATTTATGCGTAGTAGCATGGCTTTTGATTAAGATATCAAACTTTTGAATCGGTCAATAACTTTGACTTTTATGGACTATCGTCCATCAAAAAATAATTTATTTATCAATTAAATTATTTTTTTTTAATTTATAAGCAAAAAAATTAAAATCTTTTTTAATACAATTTATAGACAACAAAAGAGCGTCGATTAAGATATCAAATTAAAAAATCGGTTAATAATCTTTGCCGTTTATTCAACTTTATATGAGCTTCAAAGTAGTTTATAATAAATGTATCCTTACCGAAAAACTATTTTTTTAAACCAAATGTTATAATTTTCATAATCAATATTTATGCGTAGTAGCATGGCTTTTGATTAAGATATCAAACTTTTGAATCGGTCAATAACTTTGACTTTTATGGACTATCGTCCATCAAAAAATAATTTATTTATCAATTAAATTATTTTTTTTTAATTTATAAGCAAAAAGTTTAAAATCTTTTTTAATACAATTTATAGACAACAAAAGAGCTGTCGATTAAGATATCAAATTAAAAAATCGGTTGATAATCTTTGCCGTTTATTCAACTTTATATGAGCTTCAAAGTAGTTTATAATAAATGTATCCTTACCGAAAAACTATTTTTTTAAACCAAATGTTATAATTTTCATAATCAATATTTATGCGTAGTAGCATGGCTTTTGATTAAGATATCAAAGTTTTGAATCGGTCAGTAACTTTTACTTTTATGGACTATCGTCCATCAAAAAATAATTTATTTATCAATTAAATTATTTTTTTTTAATTTATAATCAAAAATCTTATATTAATATTAATCTTATATTAATCGACAGCTCTTTTGTTGTCTATAAATTGTATTAAAAAAGATTTTAAACTTTTTGCTTATAAATTAAAAAAAAATAATTTAATTGATAAATAAATTATTTTTGATGGACGATAGTCCATAAAAGTCAAAGTTATTGACCGATTCAAAAGTTTGATATCTTAATCAAAAGCCATGCTACTACGCATAAATATTGATTATGAAAATTATAACATTTGGTTTAAAAAAATAGTTTTTCGGTAAGGATACATTTATTATAAACTACTTTGAAGCTCATATAAAGTTGAATAAACGGCAAAGATTATCAACCGATATTTAAGTTTGATATCTTAATCGACAGCTCTTTTGTTGTCTATAAATTGTATTAAAAAAGATTTTAAACTTTTTGCTTATAAATTAAAAAAAAATAATTTAATTGATAAATAAATTATTTTTTGATGGACGATAGTCCATAAAAGTCAAAGTTATTGACCGATTCAAAAGTTTGATATCTTAATCAAAAGCCATGCTACTACGCATAAATATTGATTATGAAAATTATAACATTTGGTTTAAAAAAATAGTTTTTCGGTAAGGATACATTTATTATAAACTACTTTGAAGCTCATATAAAGTTGAATAAACGGCAAAGATTATCAACCGATATTTAAGTTTGATATCTTAATCGACAGCTCTTTTGTTGTCTATAAATTGTATTAAAAAAGATTTTAAACTTTTTGCTTATAAATTAAAAAAAAATAATTTAATTGATAAATAAATTATTTTTTGATGGACGATAGTCCATAAAAGTCAAAGTTATTGACCGATTCAAAAGTTTGATATCTTAATCAAAAGCCATGCTACTACGCATAAATATTGATTATGAAAATTATAACATTTGGTTTAAAAAAATAGTTTTTCGGTATGGATACATTTATTATAAACTACTTTGAAGCTCATATAAAGTTGAATAAACGGCAAAGATTATCAACCGATTTTTAAGTTTGATATCTTAATCGACAGCTCTTTTGTTGTCTATAAATTGTATTAAAAAAGATTTTAATTTTTTTGCTTATAAATTAAAAAAAAATAATTTAATTGATAAATAAATTATTTTTTGATGGACGATAGTCCATAAAAGTCAAAGTTATTGACCGATTCAAAAGTTTGATATCTTAATCAAAAGCCATGCTACTACGCATAAATATTGATTATGAAAATTATAACATTTGGTTTAAAAAAATAGTTTTTCGGTATGGATACATTTATTATAAACTACTTTGAAGCTCATATAAAGTTGAATAAACGGCAAAGATTATCAACCGATTTTTAAGTTTGATATCTTAATCGACAGCTCTTTTGTTGTCTATAAATTGTATTAAAAAAGATTTTAAGATTTTTGCTTATAAATTAAAAAAAAATAATTTAATTGATAAATAAATTATTTTTTGATGGACGATAGTCCATAAAAGTAAAAGTTACTGACCGATTCAAAACTTTGATATCTTAATCAAAAGCCATGCTACTACGCATAAATATTGATTATGAAAATTATAACATTTGGTTTAAAAAAATAGTTTTTCGGTAAGGATACATTTATTATAAACTACTTTGAAGCTCATATAAAGTTGAATAAACGGCAAAGATTATCAACCGATTTTTTAATTTGATATCTTAATCGACAGCTCTTTTGTTGTCTATAAATTGTATTAAAAAAGATTTTAAACTTTTTGCTTACAAATTAAAAAAAAAAAAATTAATTGATAAATAAATTATTTTTTGATGGACGATAGTCCATAAAAGTAAAAGTTACTGACCGATTCAAAAGTTTGATATCTCAATCAAAAGCCATGCTACTACGCAAGAATATTAATTATGAAAATTATAACATTTGGTTAAAAAAAATAGTTTTTCGGTATGGATACATTTATTATAAACTACTTTGAAGCTCATATAAAGTTGAATAAACGGCATAGATTATCAACCGATTTTTAAGTTTGATATCTTAATCGACAGCTCTTTTGTTGTCTATAAATTGTATTAAAAAAGATTTTAAGATTTTTGCTTATAAATTAAAAAATAATAATTTAATTGATAAATAAATTATTTTTTGATGGACGATAGTCCATAAAAGTCAAAGTTATTGACCGATTTAAAAGTTTGATATCTTAATCAAAAGCCATGCTACTACGCATAAATATTGATTATGAAAATTATAACATTTGGTTAAAAAAAATAGTTTTTCGGTATGGATACATTTATTATAAACTACTTTGAAGCTCATATAAAGTTGAATAAACGGCATAGATTATCAACCGATTTTTAAGTTTGATATCTTAATCGACAGCTCTTTTGTTGTCTATAAATTGTATTAAAAAAGATTTTAATTTTTTTGCTTATAAATTAAAAAAAATATAATTTAATTGATAAATAAATTATTTTTTGATGGACGATAGTCCATAAAAGTCAAAGTTACTGACCGATTCAAAAGTTTGATATCTTAATCAAAAGCCATGCTACTACGCATAAATATTGATTATAAAAATTATAACATTTAGTTTAAAAAAATAGTTTTTCGATATGGATACATTTATTATAAACTACTTTGAAGCTCATATAAAGTTGAATAAACGGCAAAGATTATCAACCGATTTTTAAGTTTGATATCTTAATCGACAGCTCTTTTGATGTCTATAAATTGTATTAAAAAAGATTTTAAACTTTTTGCTTATAAATGAAAAAAAAATAATTTAATTGATAAATAAATTATTTTTTTGATGGACGATAGTCCATAAAAGTCAAAGTTACTGACCGATTCAAAAGTTTGATATCTTAATCGACAGCTCTTTTGTTGTCTATAAATTTTTTTAAAAAAGATTTTAAACTTTTTGCTTACAAGTTAAAAAAAAAATAGTTTAATTGATAAATAAATAATTTTTGATGGACGATAGTCCAATTTTCAACATCTTAATATTTTCAAAATTAAATAAATAAATAAATTAATTATTTAATAAATAATTTTTGATGGACTTATTCTTTCAGTCGCTTTCCGGGAAACCAAAGCTTTTGGGCTCCGGGGGAAGTATGGTTGCAAAGTTGAAACTTAAAGGAATTGACGGAAGGGCACCACCAGGAGTGGAGCCTGCGGCTTAATTTGACTCAACACGGGGAAACTTACCAGGTCCGAACATAAATGAGTAAGACAGATTAATAGCTCTTTCTCGAATCTATGGGTGGTGGTGCATGGCCGTTCTTAGTTCGTGGAGTGATTTGTCTGGTTAATTCCGATAACGAACGAGACTCAAATTTCTTAACTAGATGCCGGCAGGGTTATGGTGTTGAAGCTTTGTAGACATTTTTGCCTCTGTTATCCATGCTCTTAACGGGGAATGGTTTTAATACGTAAGAATTGTTTGCAAGTGGAGTCATACCTGGTGGTTTGTCTGAATAGGACACTTGCTTCTTAAATAGACAAATTGCGTCTAGCAATAATGAGATTGAGCAATAACAGGTCTGTGATGCCCTTAGATGTCCTGGGCTGCACGCGCGCTACAATGAAGGTATCAACGTGTCCTCCTAGTCTAAAAAGACCGGGTAAACCGCTGAACCACCTTCGTGGTTGGGATTGTGGACTGAAACTGTTCACATAAACCTGGAATTCCCAGTAAGTGCGGGTCATAAGCTCGCATTGATTACGTCCCTGCCCTTTGTACACACCGCCCGTCGCTACTACCGATTGAATATGTTAGTGAGGTCCTCAGAGGTGATCACCGCGATGCTTCTTGTGTTGTGGTTGTTTTACCAAAGTTGACCGAACTTGTATATTTAGAGGAAGTAAAAGTCGTAACAAGGTTTCCGTAGGTGAACCTGCGGAAGGATCATTACTGATTTAATGATCAAAACCACAAAAATAAATGTTCACATTAAGTTCTACTAATATTGTAAATCTAACATTGATAGTTTTACCAAGATTAAAGTTATTCGCTTAATGTGTACAAAAATACAATTTTAATTTCTAAAAAAAAATCAAAAAAAAATCACTCTTAGCGGGGGATCACTAGGCTCGTGGGTCGATGAAGAACGCAGCAAACTGCGTGAAGTTATGTGAACTGCAGGACACATGAACATCAACATTTTGAACGCACATTGCGGTCCATGCTAATAGTATATAATACTCTGCTTGGACCACATATGGTTGAGGGTCACTAATGTAAGCTAAATAAATTATTATTTTTACAGTTTTGATATGTA
>CAUVYK010000486.1:17500-18947 GCA_963556175.1 Tipula confusa
AATAAATCGGAATATTAAGACGATGAAGATTGGTTATGAAAGCTTAAACAACAACTCGTTTATTACTTTAAGCGGTTTTTTGTTTTTTGATGGACTATCGTCCATCAAAAATTATTTATTAAATAATTAATTTATTTATTTATTTAATTTTGAAAATATTAAGACTATGAAGACTGGTTAAGAAAGCTTAAGCAACAACTCGTTTATTACTTTAAGCGGTTTTTTGTTTTTTGATGGACTATCGTCCATCAAAAATTATTTATTAAATAATTAATTTATTTATTTATTTAATTTTGAAAATATTAAGATGTTGAAAATTGGACTATCGTCCATCAAAAATTATTTATTTATCAATTAAACTATTTTTTTTTTAACTTGTAAGCAAAAAGTTTAAAATCTTTTTTAAAAAAATTTATAGACAACAAAAGAGCTGTCGATTAAGATATCAAACTTTTGAATCGGTCAGTAACTTTGACTTTTATGGACTATCGTCCATCAAAAAAATAATTTATTTATCAATTAAATTATTTTTTTTTCATTTATAAGCAAAAAGTTTAAAATCTTTTTTAATACAATTTATAGACATCAAAAGAGCTGTCGATTAAGATATCAAACTTAAAAATCGGTTGATAATCTTTGCCGTTTATTCAACTTTATATGAGCTTCAAAGTAGTTTATAATAAATGTATCCATATCGAAAAACTATTTTTTTAAACTAAATGTTATAATTTTTATAATCAATATTTATGCGTAGTAGCATGGCTTTTGATTAAGATATCAAACTTTTGAATCGGTCAGTAACTTTGACTTTTATGGACTATCGTCCATCAAAAAATAATTTATTTATCAATTAAATTATATTTTTTTTAATTTATAAGCAAAAAAATTAAAATCTTTTTTAATACAATTTATAGACAACAAAAGAGCTGTCGATTAAGATATCAAACTTAAAAATCGGTTGATAATCTATGCCGTTTATTCAACTTTATATGAGCTTCAAAGTAGTTTATAATAAATGTATCCATACCGAAAAACTATTTTTTTTAACCAAATGTTATAATTTTCATAATCAATATTTATGCGTAGTAGCATGGCTTTTGATTAAGATATCAAACTTTTAAATCGGTCAATAACTTTGACTTTTATGGACTATCGTCCATCAAAAAATAATTTATTTATCAATTAAATTATTATTTTTTAATTTATAAGCAAAAATCTTAAAATCTTTTTTAATACAATTTATAGACAACAAAAGAGCTGTCGATTAAGATATCAAACTTAAAAATCGGTTGATAATCTATGCCGTTTATTCAACTTTATATGAGCTTCAAAGTAGTTTATAATAAATGTATCCATACCGAAAAACTATTTTTTTTAACCAAATGTTATAATTTTCATAATTAATATTCTTGCGTAGTAGCATGGCTTTTGATTGAGATATCAAACT
>CAUVYK010000487.1:0-27245 GCA_963556175.1 Tipula confusa
CATTGTCATCATTGTCATCATTGTCATCATTGTCATCATTGTCATCATTGTCATCATTGTCATCATTGTCATCATTGTCATCATTGTCATCATTGTCATCATTGTCATCATTGTCATCATTGTCATCATTGTCATCATTGTCATCATTGTCATCATTGTCATCATTGTCATCATTGTCATCATTGTCATCATTGTCATCATTGTCATCATTGTCATCATTGTCATCATTGTCATCATTGTCATCATTGTCATCATTGTCATCATTGTCATCATTGTCATCATTGTCATCATTGTCATCATTGTCATCATTGTCATCATTGTCATCATTGTCATCATTGTCATAATTGTCATAATTGTCATCATTGTCATCATTGTCAACATTGTCATCATTGTCATCATTGTCAACATTGTCATCATTGTCATCATTGTCATCATTGTCATCATTGTCAACATTGTCATCATTGTCATCATTGTCATCATTGTCATCATTGTCAACATTGTCATCATTGTCATCATTGTCATCATTGTCATCATTGTCATCATTGTCAACATTGTCATCATTGTCATCATTGTCATCATTGTCATCATTGTCATCATTGTCATCATTGTCATCATTGTCATCATTGTCATCATTGTCATCATTGTCATCATTGTCATCATTGTCATCATTGTCATCATTGTCATCATTGTCATCATTGTCATCGTTGTCATCATTGTCATCATTGTCATCATTGTCATCATTGTCATCATTGTCATCATTGTCATCATTGTCATCATTGTCATCATTGTCATCATTGTCATCATTGTCATCGTTGTCATCATTGTCATCATTGTCATCATTGTCATCATTGTCCTCATTGTCATCATTGTCATCATTGTCATCATTGTCATCATTGTCATCATTGTCATCATTGTCATCATTGTCATCATTGTCATCATTGTCATCATTGTCATCATTGTCATCATTGTCATCATTGTCATCATTGTCATCATTGTCATCATTGTCATCATTGTCATCATTGTCATCATTGTCATCATTGTCATCATTGTCATCATTGTCATCATTGTCATCATTGTCATCATTGTCATCATTGTCATCATTGTCATCATTGTCATCATTGTCATCATTGTCATCATTGTCATCATTGTCATCATTGTCATCATTGTCATCATTGTCATCATTGTCATCATTGTCATCATTGTCATCATTGTCATCATTGTCATCATTGTCATCATTGTCATCATTGTCATCATTGTCATCATTGTCATCATTGTCATCATTGTCATCATTGTCATCATTGTCATCATTGTCATCATTGTCATCATTGTCATCATTGTCATCATTGTCATCATTGTCATCATTGTCATCATTGTCATCATTGTCATCATTGTCATCATTGTCATCATTGTCCTCATTGTCATCATTGTCATCATTGTCATCATTGTCATCATTGTCATCATTGTCATCATTGTCATCATTGTCATCATTGTCATCATTGTCATCATTGTCATCATTTTCATCATTTTCATCATTGTCATCATTGTCATCATTGTCATCATTGTCATCATTGTCATCATTGTCATCATTGTCATCATTGTCATCATTGTCATCGTTGTCATCATTGTCATCATTGTCATCATTGTCATCATTGTCATCATTGTCATCATTGTCATCATTGTCATCATTGTCATCATTGTCATCATTGTCATCATTGTCATCATTGTCATCATTGTCATCATTGTCATCATTGTCATCATTGTCATCATTGTCATCATTGTCATCATTGTCATCATTGTCATCATTGTCATCATTGTCATCATTGTCATCATTGTCATCATTGTCATCATTGTCATCATTGTCATCATTGTCATCATTGTCATCATTGTCATCATTGTCATCATTGTCATCATTGTCATCATTGTCATCATTGTCATCAATGTCATCATTGTCATCATTGTCATCATTGTCATCATTGTCATCATTGTCATCATTGTCATCATTGTTATCATTGTCATCATTGTCATCGTTGTCATCATTGTCATCATTGTCATCATTGTCATCATTGTCATCATTGTCATCATTGTCATCATTGTCATCATTGTCATCATTGTCATCATTGTCATCATTGTCATCATTGTCATCATTGTCATCATTGTCATCATTGTCATCATTGTCATCATTGTCATCATTGTCATCATTGTCATCATTGTCATCATTGTCATCATTGTCATCATTGTCATCATTGTCATCATTGTCATCATTGTCATCATTGTCATCATTGTCATCATTGTCATCATTGTCATCATTGTCATCATTGTCATCATTGTCATCATTGTCATCATTGTCATCATTGTCATCATTGTCATCATTGTCATCATTGTCATCATTGTCATCATTGTCATCATTGTCATCATTGTCATCATTGTCATCATTGTCATCATTGTCATCATTGTCATCATTGTCATCATTGTCATCATTGTCATCATTGTCATCATTGTCATCATTGTCATCATTGTCATCATTGTCATCATTGTCATCATTGTCATCATTGTCATCATTGTCATCAATGTCATCATTGTCATCATTGTCATCATTGTCATCATTGTCATCATTGTCATCATTGTCATCATTGTCATCATTGTCATCATTGTCATCATTGTCATCATTGTCATCATTGTCATCATTGTCATCATTGTCATCATTGTCATCATTGTCATCATTGTCATCATTGTCATCATTGTCATCATTGTCATCATTGTCATCATTGTCATCATTGTCATCATTATCATCATTGTCATCATTGTCATCATTGTCATCATTGTCATCATTGTCATCATTGTCATCATTGTCATCATTGTCATCATTGTCATCATTGTCATCATTGTCATCATTGTCATCATTGTCATCATTGTCATCATTGTCATCATTGTCATCATTGTCATCATTGTCATCATTGTCATCATTGTCATCATTGTCATCATTGTCATCATTGTCATCATTGTCATCATTGTCATCATTGTCATCATTGTCATCATTGTCATCATTGTCATCATTGTCATCATTGTCATCATTGTCATCATTGTCATCATTGTCATCATTGTCATCATTGTCATCATTGTCATCATTGTCATCATTGTCATCATTGTCATCATTGTCATCATTGTCATCATTGTCATCATTGTCATCATTGTCATCATTGTCATCATTGTCATCATTGTCATCATTGTCATCATTGTCATCATTGTCATCATTGTCATCATTGTCATCATTGTCATCATTGTCATCATTGTCATCATTGTCATCATTGTCATCATTGTCATCATTGTCATCATTGTCATCATTGTCATCATTGTCATCATTGTCATCATTGTCATTATTGTCATCATTGTCATCATTGTCATCATTGTCATCATTGTCATCATTGTCATCATTGTCATCATTGTCATCATTGTCATCATTGTCATCATTGTCATCATTGTCATCATTGTCATCATTGTCATCATTGTCATCATTGTCATCATTGTCATCATTGTCATCATTGTCATCATTGTCATCATTGTCATCATTGTCATCATTGTCATCATTGTCATCATTGTCATCATTGTCATCATTGTCATCATTGTCATCATTGTCATCATTGTCATCATTGTCATCATTGTCATCATTGTCATCATTGTCATCATTGTCATCATTGTCATCATTGTCATCATTGTCATCATTGTCATCATTGTCATCATTGTCATCATTGTCATCATTGTCATCATTGTCATCATTGTCATCATTGTCATCATTGTCATCATTGTCATCATTGTCATCATTGTCATCATTGTCATCATTGTCATCATTGTCATCATTGTCATCATTGTCATCATTGTCATCATTGTCATCATTGTCATCATTGTCATCATTGTCATCATTGTCATCATTGTCATCATTGTCATCATTGTCATCATTGTCATCATTGTCATCATTGTCATCATTGTCATCATTGTCATCATTGTCATCATTGTCATCATTGTCATCATTGTCATCATTGTCATCATTGTCATCATTGTCATCATTGTCATCATTGTCATCATTGTCATCATTGTCATCATTGTCATCATTGTCATCATTGTCATCATTGTCATCATTGTCATCATTGTCATCATTGTCATCATTGTCATCATTGTCATCATTGTCATCATTGTCATCATTGTCATCATTGTCATCATTGTCATCATTGTCATCATTGTCATCATTGGCATCATTGTCATCATTGTCATCATTGTCATCATTGTCATCATTGTCATCATTGTCATCATTGTCATCATTGTCATCATTGTCATCGTTGTCATCATTGTCATCATTGTCATCATTGTCATCATTGTCATCATTGTCATCATTGTCATCATTGTCATCATTGTCATCATTGTCATCATTGTCATCATTGTCATCATTGTCATCATTGTCATCGTTGTCATCATTGTCATCATTGTCATCATTGTCATCATTGTCATCATTGTCATCATTGTCATCATTGTCATCATTGTCATCATCATCATTGTCATCATTGTCATCATTGTCATCATTGTCATCATTGTCATCATTGTCATCATTGTCATCATTGTCATCATTGTCATCATTGTCATCATTGTCATCATTGTCATCATTGTCATCATTGTCATCATTGTCATCATTGTCATCATTGTCATCATTGTCATCATTGTCATCATTGTCATCATTGTCATCATTGTCATCATTGTCATCATTGTCATCATTGTCATCATTGTCATCATTGTCATCATTGTCATCATTGTCATCATTGTCATCATTGTCATCATTGTCATCATTGTCATCATTGTCATCATTGTCATCATTGTCATCATTGTCATCATTGTCATCATTGTCATCATTGTCATCATTGTCATCATTGTCATCATTGTCATCATTGTCATCATTGTCATCATTGTCATCATTGTCATCATTGTCATCATTGTCATCATTGTCATCATTGTCCTCATTGTCATCATTGTCATCATTGTCATCATTGTCATCATTGTCATCATTGTCATCATTGTCATCATTGTCATCATTGTCATCATTGTCATCATTTTCATCATTGTCATCATTGTCATCATTGTCATCATTGTCATCATTGTCATCATTGTCATCATTGTCATCATTGTCATCATTGTCATCATTGTCATCATTGTCATCGTTGTCATCATTGTCATCATTGTCATCATTGTCATCATTGTCATCATTGTCATCATTGTCATCATTGTCATCATTGTCATCATTGTCATCATTGTCATCATTGTCATCATTGTCATCATTGTCATCATTGTCATCATTGTCATCATTGTCATCATTGTCATCATTGTCATCATTGTCATCATTGTCATCATTGTCATCATTGTCATCATTGTCATCATTGTCATCATTGTCATCATTGTCATCATTGTCATCATTGTCATCATTGTCATCATTGTCATCATTGTCATCATTGTCATCATTGTCATCATTGTCATCATTGTCATCATTGTCATCATTGTCATCATTGTCATCATTGTTATCATTGTCATCATTGTCATCATTGTCATCATTGTCATCATTGTCATCATTGTCATCATTGTCATCATTGTCATCATTGTCATCATTGTCATCATTGTCATCATTGTCATCATTGTCATCATTGTCATCATTGTCATCATTGTCATCATTGTCATCATTGTCATCATTGTCATCATTGTCATCATTGTCATCATTGTCATCATTGTCATCATTGTCATCATTGTCATCATTGTCATCATTGTCATCATTGTCATCATTGTCATCATTGTCATCATTGTCATCATTGTCATCATTGTCATCATTGTCATCATTGTCATCATTGTCATCATTGTCATCATTGTCATCATTGTCATCATTGTCATCATTGTCATCATTGTCATCATTGTCATCATTGTCATCATTGTCATCATTGTCATCATTGTCATCATTGTCATCATTGTCATCATTGTCATCATTGTCATCAATGTCATCATTGTCATCATTGTCATCATTGTCATCATTGTCATCATTGTCATCATTGTCATCATTGTCATCATTGTCATCATTGTCATCATTGTCATCATTGTCATCATTGTCATCATTGTCATCATTGTCATCATTGTCATCATTGTCATCATTGTCATCATTGTCATCATTGTCATCATTGTCATCATTGTCATCATTGTCATCATTATCATCATTGTCATCATTGTCATCATTGTCATCATTGTCATCATTGTCATCATTGTCATCATTGTCATCATTGTCATCATTGTCATCATTGTCATCATTGTCATCATTGTCATCATTGTCATCATTGTCATCATTGTCATCATTGTCATCATTGTCATCATTGTCATCATTGTCATCATTGTCATCATTGTCATCATTGTCATCATTGTCATCATTGTCATCATTGTCATCATTGTCATCATTGTCATCATTGTCATTGTTGCCGCCAAAACGATTTGTATATTGCTGCGGTAACTTTGTTTTTATTTTTATAGACGGTGGAGTATAACTTTATTCACTAATATTTTTATTTAATTCAATTCAAAATGCAGCTGCTTTGACAGATGACAATGTTAAGAATGAGTGAAATGGTAGGTACAGTTCACAATTATATAAGCAAATTTAGTACATACAAATAATTATAACAGATTTAGTTCTGGTTTTAAATTTCAGATGTCATCATAGTAGTTTAAATGATTAACAATATAGATCAGATGTCATCATAGTAGTTTAAATGATCAACAATATAGATTGTCAAAATTAGAGCGGTAATTAGATTTCCCAACAGTCATCATTGTCATCATTGTCATCATTGTCATCATTGTCATCATTGTCATCATTGTCATTATTGTCATCATTGTCATCATTGTCATCATTGTCATCATTGTCATCATTGTCATCATTGTCATCATTGTCATCATTGTCATCATTGTCATCATTGTCATCATTGTCATCATTGTCATCATTGTCATCATTGTCATCATTGTCATCATTGTCATCATTGTCATCATTGTCATCATTGTCATCATTGTCATCATTGTCATCATTGTCATCATTGTCATCATTGTCATCATTGTCATCATTGTCATCATTGTCATCATTGTCATCATTGTCATCATTGTCATCATTGTCATCATTGTCATCATTGTCATCATTGTCATCATTGTCATCATTGTCATCATTGTCATCATTGTCATCATTGTCATCATTGTCATCATTGTCATCATTGTCATCATTGTCATCATTGTCATCATTGTCATCATTGTCATCATTGTCATCATTGTCATCATTGTCATCATTGTCATCATTGTCATCATTGTCATCATTGTCATCATTGTCATCATTGTCATCATTGTCATCATTGTCATCATTGTCATCATTGTCATCATTGTCATCATTGTCATCATTGTCATCATTGTCATCATTGTCATCATTGTCATCATTGTCATCATTGTCATCATTGTCATCATTGTCATCATTGTCATCATTGTCATCATTGTCATCATTGTCATCATTGTCATCATTGTCATCATTGTCATCATTGTCATCATTGTCATCATTGTCATCATTGTCATCATTGTCATCATTGTCATCATTGTCATCATTGTCATCATTGTCATCATTGTCATCATTGTCATCATTGTCATCATTGTCATCATTGTCATCATTGTCATCATTGTCATCATTGTCATCATTGTCATCATTGTCATCATTGTCATCATTGTCATCATTGTCATCATTGTCATCATTGTCATCATTGTCATCATTGTCATCATTGTCATCATTGTCATCATTGTCATCATTGTCATCATTGTAATCATTGTCATCATTGTCATCATTGTCATCATTGTCATCATTGTCATCATTGTCATCATTGTCATCATTGTCATCATTGTCATCATTGTCATCATTGTCATCATTGTCATCATTGTCATCATTGTCATCATTGTCATCATTGTCATCATTGTCATCATTGTCATCATTGTCATCATTGTCATCATTGTCATCATTGTCATCATTGTCATCATTGTCATCATTGTCATCATTGTCATCATTGTCATCATTGTCATCATTGTCATCATTGTCATCATTGTCATCATTGTCATCATTGTCATCATTGTCATCATTGTCATCATTGTCATCATTGTCATCATTGTCATCATTGTCATCATTGTCATCATTGTCATCATTGTCATCATTGTCATCATTGTCATCATTGTCATCATTGTCATCATTGTCATCATTGTCATCATTGTCATCATTGTCATCATTGTCATCATTGTCATCATTGTCATCATTGTCATCTTTGTCATCATTGTCATCATTGTCATCATTGTCATCATTGTCATCATTGTCATCATTGTCATCATTGTCATCATTGTCATCATTGTCATCATTGTCATCATTGTCATCATTGTCATCATTGTCATCATTGTCATCATTGTCATCATTGTCATCATTGTCATCATTGTCATCATTGTCATCATTGTCATCATTGTCATCATTGTCATCATTGTCATCATTGTCATCATTGTCATCATTGTCATCATTGTCATCATTGTCATCATTGTCATCATTGTCATCATTGTCATCATTGTCATCATTGTCATCATTGTCATCATTGTCATCATTGTCATCATTGTCATCATTGTCATCATTGTCATCATTGTCATCATTGTCATCATTGTCATCATTGTCATCATTGTCATCATTGTCATCATTGTCATCATTGTCATCATTGTCATCATTGTCATCATTGTCATCATTGTCATCATTGTCATCATTGTCATCATTGTCATCATTGTCATCATTGTCATCATTGTCATCATTGTCATCATTGTCATCATTGTCATCATTGTCATGATTGTCATGATTGTCATGATTGTCATCATTGTCATCATTGTCATCATTGTCATCATTGTCATCATTGTCATCATTGACATCATTGTCATCATTGTCATCATTGTCATCATTGTCATCATTGTCATCATTGTCATCATTGTCATCATTGTCATCATTGTCATCATTTTCATCATTTTCATCATTTTCATCATTTTCATCATTTTCATCATTTTCGTCATTTTCATCATTTTCATCATTTTCATCATTTTCATCATTTTCATCATATTCATCATTTTCATCATTTTCATCATTTTCATCATTTTCATCATTTTCATCATTTTCATCATTTTCATCATTTTCATCATTTTCATCATTTTCATCATTTTCATCATTTTCATCATTTTCATCATTTTCATCATTTTCATCATTTTCATCATTTTCATCATTTTCATCATTTTCATCATTTTCATCATTTTCATCATTTTCATCATTTTCATCATTTTCATCATTTTCATCATTTTCATCATTTTCATCATTTTCATCATTTTCATCATTTTCATCATTTTCATCATTTTCATCATTTTCATCATTTTCATCATTTTCATCATTTTCATCATTTTCATCATTTTCATCATTTTCATCATTTTCATCATTTTCATCATTTTCATCATTTTCATCATTTTCATCATTTTCATCATTTTCATCATTTTCATCATTTTCATCATTGTCATCATTGTCATCATTTTGTCATCATTGTCATCATTGTCATCATTGTCATCATTGTCATCATTGTCATCATTGTCATCATTGTCATCATTGTCATCATTGTCATCATTGTCATCATTGTCATCATTGTCATCATTGTCATCATTGTCATCATTGTCATCATTGTCATCATTGTCATCATTGTCATCATTGTCATCATTGTCATCATTGTCATCATTGTCATCATTGTCATCATTGTCATCATTGTCATCATTGTCATCATTGTCATCATTGTCATCATTGTCATCATTGTCATCATTGTCATCATTGTCATCATTGTCATCGTTGTTTTCATTGTCATCATTGTCATCATTGTCATTATTGTCATCATTGTCATTATTGTCATCATTGTCATCATTGTCATCATTGTCATCATTGTCATCATTGTCATCATTGTCATCATTGTCATCATTGTCATCATTTTCATCATTGTCATCATTGTCATCATTGTCATCATTGTCATCATTGTCATCATTGTCATCATTGTCATCATTGTCATCATTGTCATCATTGTCATCATTGTCATCATTGTCATCATTGTCATAATTGTCATCATTGTCATCATTGTCATCATTGTCATCATTGTCATCATTGTCATCATTGTCATCATTGTCATCATTGTCATCATTGTCATCATTGTCATCATTGTCATCATTGTCATCATTGTCATCATTGTCATCATTGTCATCATTGTCCTCATAGCCATCATTGTCATCATTGTCATCATTGTCATCATTGTCATCATTGTCATCATTGTCATCATTGTCATCATTGTCATCATTGTCATCATTGTCATCATTGTCATCATTGTCATCATTGTCATCATTGTCATCATTGTCATCATTGTCATCATTGTCATCATTGTCATCATTGTCATCATTGTCATCATTGTCATCATTGTCATCATTGTCATCATTGTCATCATTGTCATCATTGTCATCATTGTCATCATTGTCATCATTGTCATCATTGTCATCATTGTCATCATTGTCATCATTGTCATCATTGTCATCATTGTCATCATTGTCATCATTGTCATCATTGTCATCATTGTCATCATTGTCATCATTGTCATCATTGTCATCATTGTCATCATTGTCATCATTGTCATCATTGTCATCATTGTCATCATTGTCATCATTGTCATCATTGTCATCATTGTCATCATTGTCATCATTGTCATCATTGTCATCATTGTCATCATTGTCATCATTGTCATCATTGTCATCATTGTCATCATTGTCATCATTGTCATCATTGTCATCATTGTCATCATTGTCATCATTGTCATCATTGTCATCATTGTCATCATTGTCATCATTGTCATCATTGTCATCATTGTCATCATTGTCATCATTGTCATCATTGTCATCATTGTCATCATTGTCATCATTGTCATCATTGTCATCATTGTCATCATTGTCATCATTGTCATCATTGTCATCATTGTCATCATTGTCATCATTGTCATCAATGTCATCATTGTCATCATTGTCATCATTGTCATCATTGTCATCATTGTCATCATTGTCATCATTGTCATCATTGTCATCATTGTCATCATTGTCATCATTGTCATCATTGTCATCATTGTCATCATTGTCATCATTGTCATCATTGTCATCATTGTCATCATTGTCATCATTGTCATCATTGTCATCATTGTCATCATTGTCATCATTGTCATCATTGTCATCATTGTCATCATTGTCATCATTGTCATCATTGTCATCATTGTCATCATTGTCATCATTGTCATCATTGTCATCATTGTCATCATTGTCATCATTGTCATCATTGTCATCATTGTCATCATTGTCATCATTGTCATCATTGTCATCATTGTCATCATTGTCATCATTGTCATCATTGTCATCATTGTCATCATTGTCATCATTGTCATCATTGTCATCATTGTCATCATTGTCATCATTGTCATCATTGTCATCATTGTCATCATTGTCATCATTGTCATCATTGTCATCATTGTCATCATTGTCATCATTGTCATCATTGTCATCATTGTCATCATTGTCATCATTGTCATCATTGTCATCATTGTCATCATTGTCATCATTGTCATCATTGTCATCATTGTCATCATTGTCATCATTGTCATCATTGTCATCATTGTCATCATTGTCATCATTGTCATCATTGTCATCATTGTCATCATTGTCATCATTGTCATCATTGTCATCATTGTCATCATTGTCATCATTGTCATCATTGTCATCATTGTCATCATTGTAATTATTGTCATCATTGTCATTATTGTCATCATTGTCATCATTGTCATCATTGTCATCATTGTCATCATTGTCATCATTGTCATCATTGTCATCATTGTCATCATTGTCATCATTGTCATCATTGTCATCATTGTCATCATTGTCATCATTGTCATCATTGTCATCATTGTCATCATTGTCATCATTGTCATCATTGTCATCATTGTCATCATTGTCATCATTGTCATCATTGTCATCATTGTCATCATTGTCATCATTGTCATCATTGTCATCATTGTCATCATTGTCATCATTGTCATCATTGTCATCATTGTCATCATTGTCATCATTGTCATCATTGTCATCATTGTCATCATTGTCATCATTGTCATCATTGTCATCATTGTCATCATTGTCATCATTGTCATCATTGTCATCATTGTCATCATTGTCATCATTGTCATCATTGTCATCATTGTCATCATTGTCATCATTGTCATCATTGTCATCATTGTCATCATTGTCATCATTGTCATCATTGTCATCATTGTCATCATTGTCATCATTGTCATCATTGTCATCATTGTCATCATTGTCACCATTGTCACCATTGTCATCATTGTCATCATTGTCATCATTGTCATCATTATCATCATTGTCATCATTGTCATCATTGTCATCATTGTCATCATTGTCATCATTGTCATCATTGTCATCATTGTCATCATTGTCATCATTGTCATCATTGTCATTATTGTCATCATTGTCATCATTGTCATCATTGTCATAATTTTCATAATTTTCATAATTTTCATAATTTTCATAATTTTCATCGTTTTCATCATTTTCATCATTTTCATCATTTTCATCATTTTCATCATTTTCATCATTTTCATCATTTTCATCATTTTCATCATTTTCATCATTTTCATCATTTTCATCATTTTCATCATTTTCATCATTTTCATCATTTTCATCATTTTCATCATTTTCATCATTTTCATCATTTTCATCATTTTCATCATTTTCATCATTTTCATCATTTTCATCATTTTCATCATTTTCATCATTATCATCATTTTCATCATTTTCATCATTTTCATCATTTTCATCATTTTCATCATTTTCATCATTCATCATTTTCATCATTTTCATCATTTTCATTATTTTCATCATTTTCATCATTTTCATCATTTTCATCATTTTCATCCTTTTCATCATTTTCATCATTATCATCATTTTCATCATTTTCATCATTTTCATCATTTTTATCATTTTCATCATTTTCATCATTTTCATCATTTTCATCATTTTCATCATTTTCATCATTTTCATCATTTTCATCATTTTCATCATTTTCATCATTTTCATCATTTTCATCATTTTCATCATTTTCATCATTTTCATCATTTTCATCATTTTCATCATTTTCATCATTTTCATCATTTTCATCATTTTCATCATTTTCATCATTTTCATCATTTTCATCATTTTCATCATTTTCATCATTTTCATCATTTTCATCATTTTCATCATTTTCATCATTTTCATCATTTTCATCATTTTCATCATTTTCATCATTTTCATCATTTTCATCATTTTCATCATTTTCATCATTTTCATCATTTTCATCATTTTCATCATTTTCATCATTTTCATCATTTTCATCATTTTCATCATTTTCATCATTTTCATCATTTTCATCATTTTCATCATTTTCATCATTTTCATCATTTTCATCATTTTCATCATTTTCATCATTTTCATCATTTTCATCATTTTCATCATTTTCATCATTTTCATCATTTTCATCATTTTCATCATTTTCATCATTTTCATCATTGTCATCATTGTCATCATTGTCATCATTGTCATCATTGTCATCATTGTCATCATTGTCATCATTGTCATCATTGTCATCATTGTCATCATTGTCATCATTGTCATCATTGTCATCATTGTCATCATTGTCATCATTGTCATCATTGTCATCATTGTCATCATTGTTATCATTGTCATCATTGTCATCATTGTCATCATTGTCATCATTGTCATCATTGTCATTATTGTCATCATTGTCATCATTGTCATCATTGTCATCATTGTCATCATTGTCATAATTTTCATCATTTTCATCATTTTCATCATTTTCATCATTTTCATCATTTTCATCATTTTCATCATTTTCATCATTTTCATCATTTTCATCATTTTCATCATTTTCATCATTTTCATCATTTTCATCATTTTCATCATTTTCATCATTTTCATCATTTTCATCATTTTCATCATTTTCATCATTTTCATCATTTTCATCATTTTCATCATTTTCATCATTTTCATCATTTTCATCATTTTCATCATTTTCATCATTTTCATCATTTTCATCATTTTCATCATTTTCATCATTTTCATCATTTTCATCATTTTCATCATTTTCATAATTTTCATCATTTTCATCATTTTCATCATTTTCATCATTTTCATCATTTTCATCATTTTCATCATTTTCATCATTTTCATCATTTTCATCATTTTCATCATTTTCATCATTTTCATCATTTTCATCATTTTCATCATTTTCATCATTTTCATCATTTTCATCATTTTCATCATTTTCATCATTTTCATCATTTTCATCATTTTCATCATTTTCATCATTTTCATCATTTTCATCATTTTCATCATTTTCATCATTTTCATCATTTTCATCATTTTCATCATTTTCATCATTTTCATCATTTTCATCATTTTCATCATTTTCATCATTTTCATCATTATCATCATTATCATCATTGTCATCATTGTCATCATTGTCATCATTGTCATCATTGTCATCATTGTCATCATTGTCATCATTGTCATCATTGTCATCATTGTCATCATTGTCATCATTGTCATCATTGTCATCATTGTCATCATTGTCATCATTGTCATCATTGTCATCATTGTCATCATTGTCATCATTGTCATCATTGTCATCATTGTCATCATTGTCATCATTGTCATCATTGTCATCATTGTCATCATTGTCATCATTGTCATCATTGTCATCATTGTCATCATTGTCATCATTGTCATCATTGTCATCATTGTCATCAGTGTCATCATTGTCATCATTGTCATCATTGTCATCATTGTCATCATTGTCATCATTTTCATCATTTTCATCATTTTCATCATTTTCATCATTTTCATCATTTTCATCATTTTCATCATTTTCATCATTTTCATCATTTTCATCATTTTCATCATTTTCATCATTTTCATCATTGTCATCATTGTCATCATTGTCATCATTGTCATCATTGTCATCATTGTCATCATTGTCATCATTGTCATCATTGTCATCATTGTCATCATTGTCATCATTGTCATCATTGTCATCATTGTCATCATTGTCATCATTGTCATCATTGTCATCATTGTCATCATTGTCATCATTGTCATCATTGTCATCATTGTCATCATTGTCATCATTGTCATCATTGTTAACATTGTTATCATTGTCATCATTGTCATCATTGTCATCATTGTCATCATTGTCATTATTGTCATCATTGTCATCATTGTCATCATTGTCATCATTGTCATAATTTTCATCATTTTCATCATTTTCATCATTTTCATCATTTTCATCATTTTCATCATTTTCATCATTTTCATCATTTTCATCATTTTCATCATTTTCATCATTTTCATCATTTTCATCATTTTCATCATTTTCATCATTTTCATCATTTTCATCATTTTCATTATTTTCATCATTTTCATCATTTTCATCATTTTCATCATTTTCATCATTTTCATCATTTTCATCATTTTCATCATTTTCATCATTTTCATCATTTTCATCATTTTCATCATTTTCATCATTTTCATCATTTTCATCATTTTCATCATTTTCATCATTTTCATCATTTTCATCATTTTCATCATTTTCATCATTTTCATCATTTTCATCATTTTCATCATTTTCATCATTTTCATCATTTTCATCATTTTCATCATTTTCATCATTTTCATCATTTTCATCATTTTCATCATTTTCATCATTTTCATCATTTTCATCATTTTCATCATTTTCATCATTTTCATCATTTTCATCATTTTCATCATTTTCGTCATTGTCATCATTTTCATCATTTTCATCATTTTCATCATTTTCATCATTTTCATCATTTTCATCATTTTCATCATTTTCATCATTTTCATCATTTTCATCATTTTTATCATTTTCATCATTTTCATCATTTTCATCATTTTCATCATTTTCATCATTTTCATCATTTTCATCATTTTCATCATTTTCATCATTTTCATCATTTTCATCATTATCATCATTATCATCATTGTCATCATTGTCATCATTGTCATCATTGTCATCATTGTCATCATTGTCATCATTGTCATCATTGTCATCATTGTCATCATTGTCATCATTGTCATCATTGTCATCATTGTCATCATTGTCATCATTGTCATCATTGTCATCATTGTCATCATTGTCATCATTGTCATCATTGTCATCATTGTCATCATTGTCATCATTGTCATCATTGTCATCATTGTCATCATTGTCATCATTGTCATCATTGTCATCATTGTCATCATTGTCATCATTGTCATCATTGTCATCATTGTCATCATTGTCATCATTGTCATCATTGTCATCATTGTCATCATTGTCATCATTGTCATCATTGTCATCATTGTCATCATTGTCATCATTGTCATCATTGTCATCATTGTCATCATTGTCATCATTGTCATCATTGTCATCATTGTCATCATTGTCATCATTGTCATCAGTGTCATCATTGTCATCATTGTCATCATTGTCATCATTGTCATCATTGTCATCATTGTCATCATTGTCATCATTGTCATCATTGTCATCATTGTCATCATTGTCATCATTGTCATCATTGTCATCATTGTCATCATTGTCATCATTGTCATCATTGTCATCATTGTCATCATTGTCATCATTGTCATCATTGTCATCATTGTCACCATTGTCACCATTGTCATCATTGTCATCATTGTCATCATTGTCATCATTGTCATCATTGTCATCATTGTCATCATTGTCATCATTGTCATCATTGTCATCATTGTCATCATTGTCATCATTGTCATCATTGTCATCATTGTCATCATTGTCATCATTGTCATCATTGTCATCATTGTCATAATTTTCATCATTTTCATCATTGTCATCATTGTCATCATTGTCATAATTTTCATCATTTTTATAATTTTCATAATTTTCATCATTTTCATCATTTTCATCATTTTCATCATTTTCATCATTTTCATCATTTTCATCATTTTCATCATTTTCATCATTTTCATCATTTTCATCATTTACATCATTTTCATCATTTTCATCATATTCATCATTTTCATCATTTTCATCATATTCATCATTTTCATCATTTTCATCATTTTCATCATTTTCATCATTTTCATCATTTTCATCATTTTCATCATTTTCATCATTTTCATCATTTTCATCATTTACATCATTTTCATCATTTTCATCATTTTCATCATTTTCATCATTTTCATCATTTTCATCATTTTCATAATTTTCATCATTTTCATCATTTTCATCATTTTCATCATTTTCATCATTTTCATCATTTTCATCATTAACATCATTTTCATCATTTTCATCATTTTCATCATTTTCATCATTTTCATCATTTTCATCATTTTAATCATTTTCATCATTTTCATCATTTTCATCATTTTCATCATTCTCATCATTTTCATCATTTTCATCATTTTCATCATTTTCATCATTTTCATCTTTTTCATCTTTTTCATCATTTTCATCATTTTCATCATTTTCATCATTTTCATCATTTTCATCATTTTCATCATTTTCATCATTTTCATCATTTTCATCATTTTCATCATTTTCATCATTTTCATCATTTTCATCATTTTCATCATTTTCATCATTTTCATCATTTTCATCATTTTCATCATTTTCATCATTTTCATCATTTTCATCATTTTCATCATTTTCATCATTTTCATCATTTTCATCATTTTCATCATTTTCATCATTTTCATCATTTTCATCATTTTCATCATTTTCATCATTTTCATCATTTTCATCATTTTCATCATTTTCATCATTTTCATCATTTTAATCATTTTCATCATTTTCATCATTTTCATCATTTTCATCATTTTCATCATTTTCATCATTTTCATCATTTTCATCATTTTCATCATTTTCATCATTTTCATCATTTTCATCATTTTCATCATTTTCATCATTTTCATCATTTTCATCATTTTCATCATTTTCATCATTTTCATCATTTTCATCATTTTCATCATTTTCATCATTTTCATCATTTTCATCATTTTCATCATTTTCATTATTTTCATAATTTTCATAATTTTCATAATTTTCATAATTTTCATAATTTTCATAATTTTCATAATTTTCATAATTTTCATAATTTTCATAATTTTCATAATTTTCATAATTTTCATAATTTTCATAATTTTCATAATTTTCATAATTTTCATAATTTTCATAATTTTCATCATTACATCATTTTCATCATTTTCATCATTTTCATCATTTTCATCATTTTCATCATTTTCATCATTTTCATCATTTTCATCATTTTCATCATTTTCATCATTTTCATCATTTTCATCATTTTCATCATTTTCATCATTTTCATCATTTTCATCATTTTCATCATTTTCATCATTTTCATCATTTTTATCATTTTCATCATTTTCATCATTTTCATCATTTTCATCATTTTCATCATTTTCATCATTTTCATCATTTTCATCATTTTCATCATTTTCATCATTTTCATCATTGTCATCATTGTCATCATTTTCAACATTTTCATCATTTTCATCATTTTCATCATTTTCATCATTTTCATCATTTTCATCATTTTCATCATTTTCATCATTTTCATCATTTTCATCATTTTCATCATTTTCATCATTTTTATCATTTTCATCATTGTCATCATTGTCATCATTGTCATCATTGTCATCATTGTCATCATTGTCATCATTGTCATCATTGTCATCATTGTCATCATTGTCATCATTGTCATCATGGTCATCATTGTCATCATTGTCATCATTGTCATCAATGTCATCATTGTCATCATTGTCATCATTGTCTTCATTGTCATCATTGTCATCATTGTCATCAGTGTCATCAGTGTCATCATTGTCATCATTGTCTTCATTGACATCATTGTCATCATTGTCATCATTGTCATCATTGTAATCATTGTCATCATTGTCATCATTGTCATCATTGTCATCATTGTCATCATTGTCATCATTGTCATCATTGTCATCATTGTCATCGTTGTCATCATTGTCATCATTGTCATCATTGTCATCATTGTCATCATTGTCATCATTGTCATCATTGTCATCATTGTCATCATTGTCATCATTGTCATCATTGTCATCATTGTCATCATTGTCATCATTGTCATCATTGTCATCATTGTCATCATTGTCATCATTGTCCTCATTGTCATCATTGTCATCATTGTCATCATTGTCATCATTGTCATCATTGTCATCATTGTCATCATTGTCATCATTGTCATCATTGTCATCATTGTCATCATTGTCATCATTGTCATCATTGTCATCATTGTCATCATTGTCATCATTGTCATCATTGTCATCATTGTCATCATTTTCATCATTGTCATCATTGTCATCATTGTCATCATTGTCATCATTGTCATCATTGTCATCATTGTCATCATTGTCATTATTGTCATCATTGTCATCATTGTCATCATTGTCATCATTGTCATCATTGTCATCATTGTCATCATTGTCATCATTGTCATCATTGTCATCATTGTCATCATTGTCATCATTGTCATCATTGTCATCATTGTCATCATTGTCATCATTGTCATCATTGTCATCATTGTCATCATTGTCATCATTTCCATCATTGTCATCATTGTCATCATTGTCATCATTGTCATCATTGTCATCATTGTCATCATTGTCATCATTGTCATCATTGTCATCATTGTCATCATTGTCATCATTGTCATCATTGTCATCATTGTCATCATTGTCATCATTGTCATCATTGTCATCATTGTCATCATTGTCATCATTGTCATCATTGTCATCATTGTCATCATTGTCATCATTGTCATCATTGTCATCATTGTCATCATTGTCATCATTGTCATCATTGTCATCATTGTCATCATTGTCATCATTGTCATCATTGTCATCATTGTCATCATTGTCATCATTGTCATCATTGTCATCATTGTCATCATTGTCATCATTGTCATCATTGTCATCATTGTCATCATTGTCATCATTGTCATCATAATTTTCATAATTTTCATAATTTTCATAATTTTCATCATTTTCATCATTTTCATCATTTTCATCATTTTCATCATTATCATTATTTTCATCATTTTCATCATTTTCATCATTTTCATCATTTTCATCATTTTCATCATTTTCATCATTTTCATCATTTTCATCATTTTCATCATTTTCATCATTTTCATCATTTTCATCATTTTCATCATTTTCATCATTTTCATCATTTTCATCATTTTCATCATTTTCATCATTTTCATCATTTTCATCATTTTCATCATTTTCATCATTTTCATCATTTTCATCATTTTCATCATTTTCATCATTTTCATCATTTTCATCATTTTCATCATTTTCATCATTTTCATCATTTTCATCATTTTCATCATTTTCATCATTTTCATCATTTTCATCATTTTCATCATTTTCATCATTTTCATCATTTTCATCATTTTCATCATTTTCATCATTTTCATCATTTTCATCATTTTCATCATTTTCATCATTTTCATCATTTTCATCATTTTCATCATTTTTATCATTTTCATCATTTTCATCATTTTCATCATTTTCATCATTTTCATCATTTTCATCATTTTCATCATTTTCATCATTTTCATCATTTTCATCATTTTCATCATTTTGATCATTTTGATCATTTTGATCATTTTGATCATTTTGATCATTTTGATCATTTTGATCATTTTGATCATTTTGATCATTTTCATCATTTTCATCATTTTCATCATTTTCATCATTTTCATCATTTTCATCATTTTCATCATTTTCATCATTTTCATCATTTTCATCATTTTCATCATATTCATCATTTTCATCATTTTCATCATTTTCATCATTTTCATCATTTTCATCATTTTCATCATTTTCATCATTTTCATCATTTTCATCATTTTCATCATTTTCATCATTTTCATCATTTTCATCATTTTCATCATTTTCAACATTTTCATCATTTTCATCATTTTCATCATTTCCATCATTTTCATCATTTTCATCATTTTCATCATTTTCATCATTTTCATCATTTTCATCATTTTCATCATTTTCATCATTTTCATCATTTTCATCATTTTCATCATTTTCATCATTTTCATCTTTTTCATCATTTTCATCATTTTCATCATTTTCATCATTGTCATCATTGTCATCATTTTCATCATTGTCATCATTGTCATCATTGTCATCATTGTCATCATTGTCATCATTGTCATCATTGTCATCATTGTCATCATTGTCATCATTGTCATCATTGTCATCATTGTCATCATTGTCATCATTGTCATCATTGTCATCATTGTCATCATTGTCATCATTGTCATCAATTTCATCATTGTCATCATTGTCATCATTGTCTTCATTGTCATCATTGTCATCATTGTCATCAGTGTCATCAGTGTCATCATTGTCATCATTGTCTTCATTGACATCAGTGTCATCATTGTCATCATTGTCATCATTGTCATCATTGTCATCATTGTCATCATTGTCATCATTGTCATCATTGTCATCTTGTCATCATTGTCATCATTGTCATCATTGTCATCATTGTCATCATTGTCATCATTGTCATCATTGTCATCATTGTCATCATTGTCATCATTGTCATCATTGTCATCATTGTCATCATTGTCATCATTGTCATCATTGTCATCATTGTCATCATTGTCATCATTGTCATCATTGTCATCATTGTCATCATTGTCATCATCGTCATCATTGTCATCATTGTCATCATTGTCATCATTGTCATTATTGTCATCATTTTCATCATTTTCATCATTTTCATCATTTTCATCATTTTCATCATTTTCATCATTTTCATCATTTTCATCATTTTCATCATTTTCATCATTTTCATCATTTTCATCATTTTCATCATTTTCATCATTTTCATCATTTTCATCATTTTCATCATTTTCATCATTTTCATCATTTTCATCATTTTCATCATTTTCATCATTTTCATCATTGTCATCATTGTCATCATTTTCATCATTTTCATCATTTTCATCATTTTCATCATTTTCATCATTTTCATCATTTTCATCATTTTCATCATTTTCATCATTTTCATCATTTTCATCATTTTCATCATTTTCATCATTTTCATCATTTTCATCATTTTCATCATTTTCATCATTTTCATCATTTTCATCATTTTCATCATTTTCATCATTTTCATCATTTACATCATTTACATCATTTTCATCATTTTCATCATTTTCGTCATTTTCATCATTTTCATCATTTTCATCATTTTCATCATTTTCATCATTTTCATCATTTTCATCATTTTCATCATTTTCATCATTTTCATCATTTTCATCATTTTCATCATTTTCATCATTTTCATCATTTTCATCATTTTCATCATTTTCATCATTTTCATCATTTTCATCATTTTCATCATTTTCATCATTTTCATCATTTTCATCATTTTCATCATTTTCATCATTTTCATCATTTACATCATTTACATCATTTTCATCATTTTCATCATTTTCGTCATTTTCATCATTTTCATCATTTTCATCATTTTCATCATTTTCATCATTTTCATCATTTTCATCATTTTCATCATTTTCATCATTTTCATCATTTTCATCATTTTCATCATTTTCATCATTTTCATCATTTTCATCATTTTCATCATTTTCATCATTTTCATCATTTTCATCATTTTCATCATTTTCATCATTTTCATCATTTTCATCATTTTCATCATTTTCATCATTTTCATCATCCCCATCATTTTCATCGTTTTCATCATTTTCATCATTTTCATCATTTTCTCATTTTCATCATTTTCATCATTTTCATCATTATCATCATTTTCATCATTTTCATCATTTTCATCATTGTCATCATTTTCAACATTTTCATCATTTTCATCATTTTCATCATTTTCATCATTTTCATCATTTTCATCATTTTCATCATTTTCATCATTTTCATCATTTTCATCATTTTCATCATTTTCATCATTTTCATCATTTTCATCATTTTCATCATTTTCATCATTTTCATCATTTTCATCATTTTCATCATTTTCATCATTTTCATCATTTTCATCACTTTCATCATTTTCATCACTGTCATCATTGTCATCATTGTCATCATTGTCATCATTGTCATCATTGTCATCATTATCATCATTGTCATCATTGTCATCATTGTCATCATTGTCATCATTGTCATCATTGTCATCATTGTCATCATTGTCATCATTGTCATCATTGTCATCATTGTCATCATTGTCATCTATGTCATCATTGTCATCATTGTCATCATTGTCATCATTGTCATCATTGTCATCATTGTCATCATTGTCATCATTGTCATCATTGTCATCATTGTCATCATTGTCATCATTGTCATCATTGTCATCATTGTCATCATTGTCTTCATTGAAATCATTGTCATCATTGTCATCATTGTCATCATTGTCATCATTGTCATCATTGTCATCATTGTCATCATTGTCATCATTGTCATCATTGTCATCATTGTCATCATTGTCATCATTGTCATCATTGTCATCATTGTCATCATTGTCATCATTGTCATCATTGTCATCATTGTCATCATTGTCATCATTGTCATCATTGTCATCATTGTCATCATTGTCATCATTGTCATCATTGTCATCAATGTCATCAATGTCATCATTGTCATCATTGTCATCATTGTCTTCATTGTCATCATTGTCATCAGTGTCATCATTGTCATCATTGTCATCATTGTCATCATTGTCATCATTGTCATCATTGTCATCATTGTCATCATTGTCATCATTGTCATCATTGTCATCATTGTCATCATTGTCATCATTGTCATCATTGTCATCATTGTCATCATTGTCATCATTGTCATCATTGTCATCATTGTCATCATTGTCATCATTGTCATCATTGTCATCATTGTCATCATTGTCATCATTGTCATCATTGTCATCATTGTCATCATTGTCATCATTGTCATCATTGTCATCATTGTCATCATTGTCATCATTGTCATCATTGTCATCATTGTCATCATTGTCATCATTGTCATCATTGTCATCATTGTCATCATTGTCATCATTGTCATCATTGTCATCATTGTCATCATTGTCATCATTGTCATCAGTGTCATCATTGTCATCATTGTCATCATTGTCATCATTGTCATCATTGTCATCATTGTCATCATTGTCATCATTGTCATCATTGTCATCATTGTCATCATTGTCATCATTGTCATCATTGTCATCATTGTCATCATTGTCATCATTGTCATCATTGTCATCATTGTCATCATTGTCATCATTGTCATCATTGTCATCATTGTCATCATTGTCATCATTGTCATCATTGTCATCATTGTCATCATTGTCATCATTGTCATCATTGTCATCATTGTCATCATTGTCATCATTGTCATCATTGTAGTCATTGTCATCATTGTCATCATTGTCATCATTGTCATCATTGTCATCATTGTCATCATTGTCATCATTGTCATCATTGTCATCATTGTCATCATTGTCATCATTGTCATCATTGTCATCATTGTCATCATTGTCATCATTGTCATCATTGTCATCATTGTCATCATTGTCATCATTGTCATCATTGTCATCATTGTCATCATTGTCATCATTGTCATCATTGTCATCATTGTCATCATTGTCATCATTGTCATCATTGTCATCATTGTCATCATTGTCATCATTGTCATCATTGTCATCATTGTCATCATTGACATCATTGTCATCATTGTCATCATTGTCATCATTGTCATCATTGTCATCATTGTCATCATTGTCATCATTGTCATCATTGTCATCATTGTCATCATTGTCATCATTGTCATCATTGCCATCATTGCCATCATTGTCATCATTGTCATCATTGTCATCATTGTCATCATTGTCATCATTGTCATCATTGTCATCATTGTCATCATTGTCATCATTGTCATCATTGTCATCATTGTCATCATTGTCATCATTGTCATCATTGTCATCATTGTCATCATTGTCATCATTGTCATCATTGTCATCATTGTCACCATTGTCACCATTGTCATCATTGTCATCATTGTCATCATTGTCATCATTGTCATCATTGTCATCATTGTCATCATTGTCATCATTGTCATCATTGTCATCATTGTCATCATTGTCATCATTGTCATCATTGTCATCATTGTCATCATTGTCATCATTGTCATCATTGTCATCATTGTCATCATTGTCATCATTGTCATCATTGTCATCATTGTCATCATTGTCATCATTGTCATCATTGTCATCATTGTCATCATTGTCATCATTGTCATCATTGTCATCATTGTCATCATTGTCATCATTGTCATCATTGTCATCATTGTCATCATTGTCATCATTGTCATAATTTTCATCATTTTCATCATTTTCATCATTTTCATCATTTTCATCATTTTCATCGTTTTCATCATTTTCATCATTTTCATCATTTTCATCATTTTCATCATTTTCATCATTTTCATCATTTTCATCATTTTCATCATTTTCATCATTTTCATCATTTTCATCATTTTCATCATTTTCATCATTTTCATCATTTTCATCATTTTCATCATTTTCATCATTTTCATCATTTTCATCATTTTCATCATTTTCATCATTTTCATCATTTTCATCATTTTCATCATTTTCATCATTTTCATCATTTTCATCATTTTCATCATTTTCATCATTTTCATCATTTTCATCATTTTCATCATTTTCATCATTTTCATCATTTTCATCATTTTCATCATTTTCATCATTTTCATCATTTTCATCATTTTCATCATTTTCATCATTTTCATCATTTTCATCATTATCATCATTATCATCATTTTCATCATTTTCATCATTTTCATCATTTTATCATTTTCATCATTTTCATCATTTTCATCATTTTCATCATTTTCATCATTTTCATCATTTTCATCATTTTCATCATTTTCATCATTTTCATCATTTTCATCATTTTCATCATTTTCATCATTTTCATCATTTTCATCATTTTCATCATTTTCATCATTTTCATCATTTTCATCATTTTCATCATTTTCATCATTTTCATCATTTTCATCATTTTCATCATTTTCATCATTTTCATCATTTTCATCATTTTCATCATTTTCATCATTTTCATCATTTTCATCATTTTCATCATTTTCATCATTTTCATCATTTTCATCATTTTCATCATTTTCATCATTTTCATCATTTTCATCATTTTCATCATTTTCATCATTTTCATCATTTTCATCATTTTCATCATTTTCATCATTTTCATCATTTTCATCATTTTCATCATTTTCATCATTTTCATCATTTTCATCATTTTCATCATTGTCATCATTGTCATCATTGTCATCATTGTCATCATTGACATCATTGTCATCATTGTTATCATTGTCATTATTGTCATCATTGTCATCATTGTCATCATTGTCATCATTGTCATTATTGTCATCATTGTCATCATTGTCATCATTGTCATAATTTTCATCATTTTCATCATTTTCATCATTTTCATCATTTTCATCATTTTCATCATTTTCATCATTTTCATCATTTTCATCATTTTCATCATTTTCATCATTTTCATCATTTTCATCATTTTCATCATTTTCATCATTTTCATCATTTTCATCATTTTCATCATTTTCATCATTTTCATCATTTTCATCATTTTCATCATTTTCATCATTTTCATCATTTTCATCATTTTCATCATTTTCATCATTTTCATCATTTTCATCATTTTCATCATTTTCATCATTTTCATCATTTTCATCATTTTCATCATTTTCATCATTTTCATCATTTTCATCATTTTCATCATTTTCATCATTTTCATCATTTTCATCATTTTCATCATTTTCATCATTTTCATTATTTTCATTATTTTCATTATTTTCATCATTTTCATTAT
>CAUVYK010000488.1:0-45000 GCA_963556175.1 Tipula confusa
AAAGTAGTTTATAATAAATGTATCCTTACCGAAAAACTATTTTTTTAAACCAAATGTTATCATTTTCATAATTAATATTTATGCGTAGTAGCATGGCTTTTGATTAAGATATCAAAGTTTTGAATCGGTCAGTAACTTTTACTTTTATGGACTATCGTCCATCAAAAAATAATTTATTTATCAATTAATTTATTTTTTTTTAATTTGTAAGCAAAAAGTTTAAAATCTTTTTTAATACAATTTATAGACAACAAAAGAGCTGTCGATTAAGATATCAAACTTAAACATCGGTTGATAATCTTTGCCGTTTATTCAACTTTATATGAGCTTCAAAGTAGTTTATAATAAATGTATCCATATCGAAAAACTATTTTTTTAAACTAAATGTTATAATTTTTATAATCAATATTTATGCGTAGTAGCATGGCTTTTGATTAAGATATCAAACTTTTGAATCGGTCAGTAACTTTGACTTTTATGGACTATCGTCCATCAAAAAATAATTTATTTATCAATTAAATTATTTTTTTTTAATTTTTAAGCAAAAAACTATTTTTTTAAACCAAATGTTATAATTTTCATAATCAATATTTATGCGTAGTAGCATGGCTTTTGATTAAGATATCAAACTTTTGAATCGGTCAATAACTTTGACTTTTATGGACTATCGTCCATCAAAAAATAATTTATTTATCAATTAAATTATTTTTTTTTAATTTATAAGCAAAAAGTTTAAAATCTTTTTTAATACAATTTATAGACAACAAAAGAGCTGTCGATTAAGATATCAAACTTAAAAATCGGTTGATAATCTTTGCCGTTTATTCAACTTTATATGAGCTTCAAAGTAGTTTATAATAAATGTATCCATACCGAAAAACTATTTTTTTAAACCAAATGTTATAATTTTCATAATCAATATTTATGCGTAGTAGCATGGCTTTTGATTAAGATATCAAACTTTTGAATCGGTCAATAACTTTGACTTTTATGGACTATCGTCCATCAAAAAATAATTTATTTATCAATTAAATTATTTTTTTTTAATTTATAAGCAAAAAAATTAAAATCTTTTTTAATACAATTTATAGACAACAAAAGAGCTGTCGATTAAGATATCAAACTTAAAAATCGGTTGATAATCTTTGCCGTTTATTCAACTTTATATGAGCTTCAAAGTAGTTTATAATAAATGTATCCATACCGAAAAACTATTTTTTTAAACCAAATGTTATAATTTTCATAATCAATATTTATGCGTAGTAGCATGGCTTTTGATTAAGATATCAAACTTTTGAATCGGTCAATAACTTTGACTTTTATGGACTATCGTCCATCAAAAAATAATTTATTTATCAATTAAATTATTTTTTTTTAATTTATAAGCAAAAAGTTTAAAATCTTTTTTAATACAATTTATAGACAACAAAAGAGCTGTCGATTAAGATATCAAACTTAAAAATCGGTTGATAATCTTTGCCGTTTATTCAACTTTATATGAGCTTCAAAGTAGTTTATAATAAATGTATCCTTACCGAAAAACTATTTTTTTAAACCAAATGTTATCATTTTCATAATTAATATTTATGCGTAGTAGCATGGCTTTTGATTAAGATATCAAAGTTTTGAATCGGTCAGTAACTTTTACTTTTATGGACTATCGTCCATCAAAAAATAATATATTTATCAATTAATTTATTTTTTTTTAATTTGTAAGCAAAAAGTTTAAAATCTTTTTTAATACAATTTATAGACAACAAAAGAGCTGTCGATTAAGATATCAAACTTAAACATCGGTTGATAATCTTTGCCGTTTATTCAACTTTATATGAGCTTCAAAGTAGTTTATAATAAATGTATCCATATCGAAAAACTATTTTTTTAAACTAAATGTTATAATTTTTATAATCAATATTTATGCGTAGTAGCATGGCTTTTGATTAAGATATCAAACTTTTGAATCGGTCAGTAACTTTGACTTTTATGGACTATTGTCCATCAAAAAATAATTTATTTATCAATTAAATTATTTTTTTTTAATTTATAAGCAAAAAACTATTTTTTTAAACCAAATGTTATAATTTTCATAATCAATATTTATGCGTAGTAGCATGGCTTTTGATTAAGATATCAAACTTTTGAATCGGTCAATAACTTTGACTTTTATGGACTATCGTCCATCAAAAAATAATTTATTTATCAATTAAATTAATTTTTTTTAATTTATAAGCAAAAATCTTAAAATCTTTTTTAATACAATTTATAGACAACAAAAGAGCTGTCGATTAAGATATCAAACTTAAAAATCGGTTGATAATCTTTGCCGTTTATTCAACTTTATATGAGCTTCAAAGTAGTTTATAATAAATGTATCCATACCGAAAAACTATTTTTTTAAACCAAATGTTATAATTTTCATAATCAATATTTATGCGTAGTAGCATGGCTTTTGATTAAGATATCAAACTTTTGAATCGGTCAATAACTTTGACTTTTATGGACTATCGTCCATCAAAAAATAATTTATTTATCAATTAAATTATTTTTTTTTAATTTATAAGCAAAAAGTTTAAAATCTTTTTTAATACAATTTATAGACAATAAAAGAGCTGTCGATTAAGATATCAAACTTAAAAATCGGTTGATAATCTTTGCCGTTTATTCAACTTTATATGAGCTTCAAAGTAGTTTATAATAAATGTATCCATACCGAAAAACTATTTTTTTAAACCAAATGTTATAATTTTCATAATCAATATTTATGCGTAGTAGCATGGCTTTTGATTAAGATATCAAACTTTTGAATCGGTCAGTAACTTTGACTTTTATGGACTATCGTCCATCAAAAAATAATTTATTTATCAATTAAATTATTTTTTTTTAATTTATAAGCAAAAAAATTAAAATCTTTTTTAATACAATTTATAGACAACAAAAGAGCTGTCGATTAAGATATCAAACTTAAAAATCGGTTGATAATCTTTGCCGTTTATTCAACTTTATATGAGCTTCAAAGTAGTTTATAATAAATGTATCCATACCGAAAAACTATTTTTTTAAACCAAATGTTATAATTTTCATAATCAATATTTATGCGTAGTAGCATGGCTTTTGATTAAGATATCAAACTTTTGAATCGGTCAGTAACTTTGACTTTTATGGACTATCGTCCATCAAAAAATAATTTATTTATCAATTAAATTATTTTTTTTTAATTTATAAGCAAAAAGTTTAAAATCTTTTTTAATACAATTTATAGACAACAAAAGAGCTGTCGATTAAGATATCAAACTTAAACATCGGTTGATAATCTTTGCCGTTTATTCAACTTTATATGAGCTTCAAAGTAGTTTATAATAAATGTATCCATACCGAAAAACTATTTTTTTAAACCAAATGTTATAATTTTCATAATCAATATTTATGCGTAGTAGCATGGCTTTTGATTAAGATATCAAACTTTTGAATCGGTCAATAACTTTGACTTTTATGGACTATCGTCCATCAAAAAATAATTTATTTATCAATTAAATTATTTTTTTTTAATTTATAAGCAAAAAAATTAAAATCTTTTTTAATACAATTTATAGACAACAAAAGAGCTGTCGATTAAGATATCAAACTTAAAAATCGGTTGATAATCTTTGCCGTTTATTCAACTTTATATGAGCTTCAAAGTAGTTTATAATAAATGTATCCATACCGAAAAATTATTTTTTAAAACCAAATGTTATAATTTTTATAATCAATATTTATGCGTAGTAGCATGGCTTTTGATTGAGATATCAAACTTTTGAATCGGTCAGTAACTTTGACTTTTATGGACTATCGTCCATCAAAAAATAATTTATTTATCAATTAAATTATTTTTTTTTAATTTATAAGCAAAAAGTTTAAAATCTTTTTTAATACAATTTATAGACAACAAACGAGTTGTCGATTAAGATATCAAACTTAAAAATCGGTTGATAATCTTTGCCGTTTATTCAACTTTATATGAGCTTCAAAGTAGTTTATAATAAATGTATCCATACCGAAAAACTATTTTTTTAAACCAAATGTTATAATTTTCATAATCAATATTTATGCGTAGTAGCATGGCTTTTGATTAAGATATCAAACTTTTGAATCGGTCAATAACTTTGACTTTTATGGACTATCGTCCATCAAAAAATAATTTATTTATCAATTAAATTATTATTTTTTAATTTATAAGCAAAAAGTTTAAAATCTTTTTTAATACAATTTATAGACAACAAAAGAGCTGTCGATTAAGATATCAAACTTAAATATCGGTTGATAATCTTTGCCGTTTATTCAACTTTATATGAGCTTCAAAGTAGTTTATAATAAATGTATCCTTACCGAAAAACTATTTTTTTAAACCAAATGTTATAATTTTCATAATCAATATTTATGCGTAGTAGCATGGCTTTTGATTAAGATATCAAAGTTTTGAATCGGTCAGTAACTTTTACTTTTATGGACTATCGTCCATCAAAAAATAATTTATTTATCAATTAAATTATTTTTTTTTAATTTATAAGCAAAAATCTTAAAATCTTTTTTAATACAATTTATAGACAACAAAAGAGCTGTCGATTAAGATATCAAACTTAAAAATCGGTTGATAATCTTTGCCGTTTATTCAACTTTATATGAGCTTCAAAGTAGTTTATAATAAATGTATCCATACCGAAAAACTATTTTTTTAAACCAAATGTTATAATTTTCATAATCAATATTTATGCGTAGTAGCATGGCTTTTGATTAAGATATCAAACTTTTGAATCGGTCAATAACTTTGACTTTTATGGACTATCGTCCATCAAAAAATAATTTATTTATCAATTAAATTATTTTTTTTTAATTTATAAGCAAAAAAATTAAAATCTTTTTTAATACAATTTATAGACAACAAAAGAGCTGTCGATTAAGATATCAAACTTAAAAATCGGTTGATAATCTTTGCCGTTTATTCAACTTTATATGAGCTTCAAAGTAGTTTATAATAAATGTATCCATACCGAAAAACTATTTTTTTAAACCAAATGTTATAATTTTCATAATCAATATTTATGCGTAGTAGCATGGCTTTTGATTAAGATATCAAACTTTTGAATCGGTCAATAACTTTGACTTTTATGGACTATCGTCCATCAAAAAATAATTTATTTATCAATTAAATTATTTTTTTTTAATTTATAAGCAAAAAGTTTAAAATCTTTTTTAATACAATTTATAGACAACAAAAGAGCTGTCGATTAAGATATCAAACTTAAAAATCGGTTGATAATCTTTGCCGTTTATTCAACTTTATATGAGCTTCAAAGTAGTTTATAATAAATGTATCCATACCGAAAAACTATTTTTTTAAACCAAATGTTATAATTTTCATAATCAATATTTATGCGTAGTAGCATGGCTTTTGATTAAGATATCAAACTTTTGAATCGGTCAATAACTTTGACTTTTATGGACTATCGTCCATCAAAAAATAATTTATTTATCAATTAAATTATTTTTTTTTAATTTATAAGCAAAAAGTTTAAAATCTTTTTTAATACAATTTATAGACAACAAAAGAGCTGTCGATTAAGATATCAAACTTAAATATCGGTTGATAATCTTTGCCGTTTATTCAACTTTATATGAGCTTCAAAGTAGTTTATAATAAATGTATCCTTACCGAAAAACTATTTTTTTAAACCAAATGTTATAATTTACATAATCAATATTTATGCGTAGTAGCATGGCTTTTGATTAAGATATCAAACTTTTGAATCGGTCAATAACTTTGACTTTTATGGACTATCGTCCATCAAAAAATAATTTATTTATCAATTAAATTATTTTTTTTTAATTTATAAGCAAAAAGTTTAAAATCTTTTTTAATACAATTTATAGACAACAAAAGAGCTGTCGATTAAGATATCAAACTTAAAAATCGGTTGATAATCTTTGCCGTTTATTCAACTTTATATGAGCTTCAAAGTAGTTTATAATAAATGTATCCTTACCGAAAAACTATTTTTTTAAACCAAATGTTATCATTTTCATAATTAATATTTATGCGTAGTAGCATGGCTTTTGATTAAGATATCAAAGTTTTGAATCGGTCAGTAACTTTTACTTTTATGGACTATCGTCCATCAAAAAATAATTTATTTATCAATTAATTTATTTTTTTTTAATTTGTAAGCAAAAAGTTTAAAATCTTTTTTAATACAATTTATAGACAACAAAAGAGCTGTCGATTAAGATATCAAACTTAAACATCGGTTGATAATCTTTGCCGTTTATTCAACTTTATATGAGCTTCAAAGTAGTTTATAATAAATGTATCCATATCGAAAAACTATTTTTTTAAACTAAATGTTATAATTTTTATAATCAATATTTATGCGTAGTAGCATGGCTTTTGATTAAGATATCAAACTTTTGAATCGGTCAGTAACTTTGACTTTTATGGACTATCGTCCATCAAAAAATAATTTATTTATCAATTAAATTATTTTTTTTTAATTTTTAAGCAAAAAACTATTTTTTTAAACCAAATGTTATAATTTTCATAATCAATATTTATGCGTAGTAGCATGGCTTTTGATTAAGATATCAAACTTTTGAATCGGTCAATAACTTTGACTTTTATGGACTATCGTCCATCAAAAAATAATTTATTTATCAATTAAATTATTTTTTTTTTAATTTATAAGCAAAAAGTTTAAAATCTTTTTTAATACAATTTATAGACAACAAAAGAGCTGTCGATTAAGATATCAAACTTAAAAATCGGTTGATAATCTTTGCCGTTTATTCAACTTTATATGAGCTTCAAAGTAGTTTATAATAAATGTATCCATACCGAAAAACTATTTTTTTAAACCAAATGTTATAATTTTCATAATCAATATTTATGCGTAGTAGCATGGCTTTTGATTAAGATATCAAAGTTTTGAATCGGTCAGTAACTTTTACTTTTATGGACTATCGTCCATCAAAAAATAATTTATTTATCAATTAAATTATTTTTTTTTAATTTATAAGCAAAAATCTTAAAATCTTTTTTAATACAATTTATAGACAACAAAAGAGCTGTCGATTAAGATATCAAACTTAAAAATCGGTTGATAATCTTTGCCGTTTATTCAACTTTATATGAGCTTCAAAGTAGTTTATAATAAATGTATCCATACCGAAAAACTATTTTTTTAAACCAAATGTTATAATTTTCATAATCAATATTTATGCGTAGTAGCATGGCTTTTGATTAAGATATCAAACTTTTGAATCGGTCAATAACTTTGACTTTTATGGACTATCGTCCATCAAAAAATAATTTATTTATCAATTAAATTATTTTTTTTTAATTTATAAGCAAAAAAATTAAAATCTTTTTTAATACAATTTATAGACAACAAAAGAGCTGTCGATTAAGATATCAAACTTAAAAATCGGTTGATAATCTTTGCCGTTTATTCAACTTTATATGAGCTTCAAAGTAGTTGATAATAAATGTATCCATACCGAAAAACTATTTTTTTAAACCAAATGTTATAATTTTCATAATCAATATTTATGCGTAGTAGCATGGCTTTTGATTAAGATATCAAACTTTTGAATCGGTCAATAACTTTGACTTTTATGGACTATCGTCCATCAAAAAATAATTTATTTATCAATTAAATTATTTTTTTTTAATTTATAAGCAAAAAGTTTAAAATCTTTTTTAATACAATTTATAGACAACAAAATAGCTGTCGATTAAGATATCAAACTTAAAAATCGGTTGATAATCTTTGCCGTTTATTCAACTTTATATGAGCTTCAAAGTAGTTTATAATAAATGTATCCATACCGAAAAACTATTTTTTTAAACCAAATGTTATAATTTTCATAATCAATATTTATGCGTAGTAGCATGGCTTTTGATTAAGATATCAAACTTTTGAATCGGTCAATAACTTTGACTTTTATGGACTATCGTCCATCAAAAAATAATTTATTTATCAATTAAATTATTTTTTTTTAATTTATAAGCAAAAAGTTTAAAATCTTTTTTAATACAATTTATAGACAACAAAAGAGCTGTCGATTAAGATATCAAACTTAAATATCGGTTGATAATCTTTGCCGTTTATTCAACTTTATATGAGCTTCAAAGTAGTTTATAATAAATGTATCCTTACCGAAAAACTATTTTTTTAAACCAAATGTTATAATTTTCATAATCAATATTTATGCGTAGTAGCATGGCTTTTGATTAAGATATCAAACTTTTGAATCGGTCAGTAACTTTGACTTTTATGGACTATCGTCCATCAAAAAATAATTTATTTATCAATTAAATTATTTTTTTTTAATTTATAAGCAAAAAGTTTAAAATCTTTTTTAATACAATTTATAGACAACAAAAGAGCTGTCGATTAAGATATCAAACTTAAAAATCGGTTGATAATCTTTGCCGTTTATTCAACTTTATATGAGCTTCAAAGTAGTTTATAATAAATGTATCCTTACCGAAAAACTATTTTTTTAAACCAAATGTTATCATTTTCATAATTAATATTTATGCGTAGTAGCATGGCTTTTGATTAAGATATCAAAGTTTTGAATCGGTCAGTAACTTTTACTTTTATGGACTATCGTCCATCAAAAAATAATTTATTTATCAATTAATTTATTTTTTTTTAATTTGTAAGCAAAAAGTTTAAAATCTTTTTTAATACAATTTATAGACAACAAAAGAGCTGTCGATTAAGATATCAAACTTAAACATCGGTTGATAATCTTTGCCGTTTATTCAACTTTATATGAGCTTCAAAGTAGTTTATAATAAATGTATCCATATCGAAAAACTATTTTTTTAAACTAAATGTTATAATTTTTATAATCAATATTTATGCGTAGTAGCATGGCTTTTGATTAAGATATCAAACTTTTGAATCGGTCAGTAACTTTGACTTTTATGGACTATCGTCCATCAAAAAATAATTTATTTATCAATTAAATTATTTTTTTTTAATTTTTAAGCAAAAAACTATTTTTTTAAACCAAATGTTATAATTTTCATAATCAATATTTATGCGTAGTAGCATGGCTTTTGATTAAGATATCAAACTTTTGAATCGGTCAATAACTTTGACTTTTATGGACTATCGTCCATCAAAAAATAATTTATTTATCAATTAAATTATTTTTTTTTAATTTATAAGCAAAAAGTTTAAAATCTTTTTTAATACAATTTATAGACAACAAAAGAGCTGTCGATTAAGATATCAAACTTAAAAATCGGTTGATAATCTTTGCCGTTTATTCAACTTTATATGAGCTTCAAAGTAGTTTATAATAAATGTATCCATACCGAAAAACTATTTTTTTAAACCAAATGTTATAATTTTCATAATCAATATTTATGCGTAGTAGCATGGCTTTTGATTAAGATATCAAACTTTTGAATCGGTCAATAACTTTGACTTTTATGGACTATCGTCCATCAAAAAATAATTTATTTATCAATTAAATTATTTTTTTTTAATTTATAAGCAAAAAAATTAAAATCTTTTTTAATACAATTTATAGACAACAAAAGAGCTGTCGATTAAGATATCAAACTTAAAAATCGGTTGATAATCTTTGCCGTTTATTCAACTTTATATGAGCTTCAAAGTAGTTTATAATAAATGTATCCATACCGAAAAACTATTTTTTTAAACCAAATGTTATAATTTTCATAATCAATATTTATGCGTAGTAGCATGGCTTTTGATTAAGATATCAAACTTTTGAATCGGTCAATAACTTTGACTTTTATGGACTATCGTCCATCAAAAAATAATTTATTTATCAATTAAATTTTTTTTTTTTAATTTATAAGCAAAAAGTTTAAAATCTTTTTTAATACAATTTATAGACAACAAAAGAGCTGTCGATTAAGATATCAAACTTAAAAATCGGTTGATAATCTTTGCCGTTTATTCAACTTTATATGAGCTTCAAAGTAGTTTATAATAAATGTATCCTTACCGAAAAACTATTTTTTTAAACCAAATGTTATCATTTTCATAATTAATATTTATGCGTAGTAGCATGGCTTTTGATTAAGATATCAAAGTTTTGAATCGGTCAGTAACTTTTACTTTTATGGACTATCGTCCATCAAAAAATAATATATTTATCAATTAATTTATTTTTTTTTAATTTGTAAGCAAAAAGTTTAAAATCTTTTTTAATACAATTTATAGACAACAAAAGAGCTGTCGATTAAGATATCAAACTTAAACATCGGTTGATAATCTTTGCCGTTTATTCAACTTTATATGAGCTTCAAAGTAGTTTATAATAAATGTATCCATATCGAAAAACTATTTTTTTAAACTAAATGTTATAATTTTTATAATCAATATTTATGCGTAGTAGCATGGCTTTTGATTAAGATATCAAACTTTTGAATCGGTCAGTAACTTTGACTTTTATGGACTATTGTCCATCAAAAAATAATTTATTTATCAATTAAATTATTTTTTTTTAATTTATAAGCAAAAAACTATTTTTTTAAACCAAATGTTATAATTTTCATAATCAATATTTATGCGTAGTAGCATGGCTTTTGATTAAGATATCAAACTTTTGAATCGGTCAATAACTTTGACTTTTATGGACTATCGTCCATCAAAAAATAATTTATTTATCAATTAAATTATTTTTTTTTAATTTATAAGCAAAAAAATTAAAATCTTTTTTAATACAATTTATAGACAACAAAAGAGCTGTCGATTAAGATATCAAACTTAAAAATCGGTTGATAATCTTTGCCGTTTATTCAACTTTATATGAGCTTCAAAGTAGTTTATAATAAATGTATCCATACCGAAAAACTATTTTTTTAAACCAAATGTTATAATTTTCATAATCAATATTTATGCGTAGTAGCATGGCTTTTGATTAAGATATCAAACTTTTGAATCGGTCAATAACTTTGACTTTTATGGACTATCGTCCATCAAAAAATAATTTATTTATCAATTAAATTATTTTTTTTTAATTTATAAGCAAAAAGTTTAAAATCTTTTTTAATACAATTTATAGACAACAAAAGAGCTGTCGATTAAGATATCAAACTTAAAAATCGGTTGATAATCTTTGCCGTTTATTCAACTTTATATGAGCTTCAAAGTAGTTTATAATAAATGTATCCATACCGAAAAACTATTTTTTTAAACCAAATGTTATAATTTTCATAATCAATATTTATGCGTAGTAGCATGGCTTTTGATTAAGATATCAAACTTTTGAATCGGTCAGTAACTTTGACTTTTATGGACTATCGTCCATCAAAAAATAATTTATTTATCAATTAAATTATTTTTTTTTAATTTATAAGCAAAAAAATTAAAATCTTTTTTAATACAATTTATAGACAACAAAAGAGCTGTCGATTAAGATATCAAACTTAAAAATCGGTTGATAATCTTTGCCGTTTATTCAACTTTATATGAGCTTCAAAGTAGTTTATAATAAATGTATCCATACCGAAAAACTATTTTTTTAAACCAAATGTTATAATTTACATAATCAATATTTATGCGTAGTAGCATGGCTTTTGATTAAGATATCAAACTTTTGAATCGGTCAATAACTTTGACTTTTATGGACTATCGTCCATCAAAAAATAATTTATTTATCAATTAAATTATTTTTTTTTAATTTATAAGCAAAAAGTTTAAAATCTTTTTTAATACAATTTATAGACAACAAAAGAGCTGTCGATTAAGATATCAAACTTAAAAATCGGTTGATAATCTTTGCCGTTTATTCAACTTTATATGAGCTTCAAAGTAGTTTATAATAAATGTATCCTTACCGAAAAACTATTTTTTTAAACCAAATGTTATCATTTTCATAATTAATATTTATGCGTAGTAGCATGGCTTTTGATTAAGATATCAAAGTTTTGAATCGGTCAGTAACTTTTACTTTTATGGACTATCGTCCATCAAAAAATAATTTATTTATCAATTAATTTATTTTTTTTTAATTTGTAAGCAAAAAGTTTAAAATCTTTTTTAATACAATTTATAGACAACAAAAGAGCTGTCGATTAAGATATCAAACTTAAACATCGGTTGATAATCTTTGCCGTTTATTCAACTTTATATGAGCTTCAAAGTAGTTTATAATAAATGTATCCATATCGAAAAACTATTTTTTTAAACTAAATGTTATAATTTTTATAATCAATATTTATGCGTAGTAGCATGGCTTTTGATTAAGATATCAAACTTTTGAATCGGTCAGTAACTTTGACTTTTATGGACTATCGTCCATCAAAAAATAATTTATTTATCAATTAAATTATTTTTTTTTAATTTTTAAGCAAAAAACTATTTTTTTAAACCAAATATTATAATTTTCATAATCAATATTTATGCGTAGTAGCATGGCTTTTGATTAAGATATCAAACTTTTGAATCGGTCAATAACTTTGACTTTTATGGACTATCGTCCATCAAAAAATAATTTATTTATCAATTAAATTATTTTTTTTTAATTTATAAGCAAAAAGTTTAAAATCTTTTTTAATACAATTTATAGACAACAAAAGAGCTGTCGATTAAGATATCAAACTTAAAAATCGGTTGATAATCTTTGCCGTTTATTCAACTTTATATGAGCTTCAAAGTAGTTTATAATAAATGTATCCATACCGAAAAACTATTTTTTTAAACCAAATGTTATAATTTTCATAATCAATATTTATGCGTAGTAGCATGGCTTTTGATTAAGATATCAAAGTTTTGAATCGGTCAGTAACTTTTACTTTTATGGACTATCGTCCATCAAAAAATAATTTATTTATCAATTAAATTATTTTTTTTTAATTTATAAGCAAAAATCTTAAAATCTTTTTTAATACAATTTATAGACAACAAAAGAGCTGTCGATTAAGATATCAAACTTAAAAATCGGTTGATAATCTTTGCCGTTTATTCAACTTTATATGAGCTTCAAAGTAGTTTATAATAAATGTATCCATACCGAAAAACTATTTTTTTAAACCAAATGTTATAATTTTCATAATCAATATTTATGCGTAGTAGCATGGCTTTTGATTAAGATATCAAACTTTTGAATCGGTCAATAACTTTGACTTTTATGGACTATCGTCCATCAAAAAATAATTTATTTATCAATTAAATTATTTTTTTTTAATTTATAAGCAAAAAAATTAAAATCTTTTTTAATACAATTTATAGACAACAAAAGAGCTGTCGATTAAGATATCAAACTTAAAAATCGGTTGATAATCTTTGCCGTTTATTCAACTTTATATGAGCTTCAAAGTAGTTGATAATAAATGTATCCATACCGAAAAACTATTTTTTTAAACCAAATGTTATAATTTTCATAATCAATATTTATGCGTAGTAGCATGGCTTTTGATTAAGATATCAAACTTTTGAATCGGTCAATAACTTTGACTTTTATGGACTATCGTCCATCAAAAAATAATTTATTTATCAATTAAATTATTTTTTTTTAATTTATAAGCAAAAAGTTTAAAATCTTTTTTAATACAATTTATAGACAACAAAAGAGCTGTCGATTAAGATATCAAACTTAAAAATCGGTTGATAATCTTTGCCGTTTATTCAACTTTATATGAGCTTCAAAGTAGTTTATAATAAATGTATCCATACCGAAAAACTATTTTTTTAAACCAAATGTTATAATTTTCATAATCAATATTTATGCGTAGTAGCATGGCTTTTGATTAAGATATCAAACTTTTGAATCGGTCAATAACTTTGACTTTTATGGACTATCGTCCATCAAAAAATAATTTATTTATCAATTAAATTATTTTTTTTTAATTTATAAGCAAAAAGTTTAAAATCTTTTTTAATACAATTTATAGACAACAAAAGAGCTGTCGATTAAGATATCAAACTTAAATATCGGTTGATAATCTTTGCCGTTTATTCAACTTTATATGAGCTTCAAAGTAGTTTATAATAAATGTATCCTTACCGAAAAACTATTTTTTTAAACCAAATGTTATAATTTTCATAATCAATATTTATGCGTAGTAGCATGGCTTTTGATTAAGATATCAAACTTTTGAATCGGTCAATAACTTTGACTTTTATGGACTATCGTCCATCAAAAAATAATTTATTTATCAATTAAATTATTTTTTTTTAATTTATAAGCAAAAAGTTTAAAATCTTTTTTAATACAATTTATAGACAACAAAAGAGCTGTCGATTAAGATATCAAACTTAAAAATCGGTTGATAATCTTTGCCGTTTATTCAACTTTATATGAGCTTCAAAGTAGTTTATAATAAATGTATCCTTACCGAAAAACTATTTTTTTAAACCAAATGTTATCATTTTCATAATTAATATTTATGCGTAGTAGCATGGCTTTTGATTAAGATATCAAAGTTTTGAATCGGTCAGTAACTTTTACTTTTATGGACTATCGTCCATCAAAAAATAATTTATTTATCAATTAATTTATTTTTTTTTAATTTGTAAGCAAAAAGTTTAAAATCTTTTTTAATACAATTTATAGACAACAAAAGAGCTGTCGATTAAGATATCAAACTTAAACATCGGTTGATAATCTTTGCCGTTTATTCAACTTTATATGAGCTTCAAAGTAGTTTATAATAAATGTATCCATATCGAAAAACTATTTTTTTAAACTAAATGTTATAATTTTTATAATCAATATTTATGCGTAGTAGCATGGCTTTTGATTAAGATATCAAACTTTTGAATCGGTCAGTAACTTTGACTTTTATGGACTATCGTCCATCAAAAAATAATTTATTTATCAATTAAATTATTTTTTTTTAATTTTTAAGCAAAAAACTATTTTTTTAAACCAAATGTTATAATTTTCATAATCAATATTTATGCGTAGTAGCATGGCTTTTGATTAAGATATCAAACTTTTGAATCGGTCAATAACTTTGACTTTTATGGACTATCGTCCATCAAAAAATAATTTATTTATCAATTAAATTATTTTTTTTTAATTTATAAGCAAAAAGTTTAAAATCTTTTTTAATACAATTTATAGACAACAAAAGAGCTGTCGATTAAGATATCAAACTTAAAAATCGGTTGATAATCTTTGCCGTTTATTCAACTTTATATGAGCTTCAAAGTAGTTTATAATAAATGTATCCATACCGAAAAACTATTTTTTTAAACCAAATGTTATAATTTTCATAATCAATATTTATGCGTAGTAGCATGGCTTTTGATTAAGATATCAAACTTTTGAATCGGTCAATAACTTTGACTTTTATGGACTATCGTCCATCAAAAAATAATTTATTTATCAATTAAATTATTTTTTTTTAATTTATAAGCAAAAAAATTAAAATCTTTTTTAATACAATTTATAGACAACAAAAGAGCTGTCGATTAAGATATCAAACTTAAAAATCGGTTGATAATCTTTGCCGTTTATTCAACTTTATATGAGCTTCAAAGTAGTTTATAATAAATGTATCCATACCGAAAAACTATTTTTTTAAACCAAATGTTATAATTTTCATAATCAATATTTATGCGTAGTAGCATGGCTTTTGATTAAGATATCAAACTTTTGAATCGGTCAATAACTTTGACTTTTATGGACTATCGTCCATCAAAAAATAATTTATTTATCAATTAAATTATTTTTTTTTAATTTATAAGCAAAAAGTTTAAAATCTTTTTTAATACAATTTATAGACAACAAAAGAGCTGTCGATTAAGATATCAAACTTAAAAATCGGTTGATAATCTTTGCCGTTTATTCAACTTTATATGAGCTTCAAAGTAGTTTATAATAAATGTATCCTTACCGAAAAACTATTTTTTTAAACCAAATGTTATCATTTTCATAATTAATATTTATGCGTAGTAGCATGGCTTTTGATTAAGATATCAAAGTTTTGAATCGGTCAGTAACTTTTACTTTTATGGACTATCGTCCATCAAAAAATAATATATTTATCAATTAATTTATTTTTTTTTAATTTGTAAGCAAAAAGTTTAAAATCTTTTTTAATACAATTTATAGACAACAAAAGAGCTGTCGATTAAGATATCAAACTTAAACATCGGTTGATAATCTTTGCCGTTTATTCAACTTTATATGAGCTTCAAAGTAGTTTATAATAAATGTATCCATATCGAAAAACTATTTTTTTAAACTAAATGTTATAATTTTTATAATCAATATTTATGCGTAGTAGCATGGCTTTTGATTAAGATATCAAACTTTTGAATCGGTCAGTAACTTTGACTTTTATGGACTATTGTCCATCAAAAAATAATTTATTTATCAATTAAATTATTTTTTTTTAATTTATAAGCAAAAAACTATTTTTTTAAACCAAATGTTATAATTTTCATAATCAATATTTATGCGTAGTAGCATGGCTTTTGATTAAGATATCAAACTTTTGAATCGGTCAATAACTTTGACTTTTATGGACTATCGTCCATCAAAAAATAATTTATTTATCAATTAAATTAATTTTTTTTAATTTATAAGCAAAAATCTTAAAATCTTTTTTAATACAATTTATAGACAACAAAAGAGCTGTCGATTAAGATATCAAACTTAAAAATCGGTTGATAATCTTTGCCGTTTATTCAACTTTATATGAGCTTCAAAGTAGTTTATAATAAATGTATCCATACCGAAAAACTATTTTTTTAAACCAAATGTTATAATTTTCATAATCAATATTTATGCGTAGTAGCATGGCTTTTGATTAAGATATCAAACTTTTGAATCGGTCAATAACTTTGACTTTTATGGACTATCGTCCATCAAAAAATAATTTATTTATCAATTAAATTATTTTTTTTTAATTTATAAGCAAAAAGTTTAAAATCTTTTTTAATACAATTTATAGACAATAAAAGAGCTGTCGATTAAGATATCAAACTTAAAAATCGGTTGATAATCTTTGCCGTTTATTCAACTTTATATGAGCTTCAAAGTAGTTTATAATAAATGTATCCATACCGAAAAACTATTTTTTTAAACCAAATGTTATAATTTTCATAATCAATATTTATGCGTAGTAGCATGGCTTTTGATTAAGATATCAAACTTTTGAATCGGTCAGTAACTTTGACTTTTATGGACTATCGTCCATCAAAAAATAATTTATTTATCAATTAAATTATTTTTTTTTAATTTATAAGCAAAAAAATTAAAATCTTTTTTAATACAATTTATAGACAACAAAAGAGCTGTCGATTAAGATATCAAACTTAAAAATCGGTTGATAATCTTTGCCGTTTATTCAACTTTATATGAGCTTCAAAGTAGTTTATAATAAATGTATCCATACCGAAAAACTATTTTTTTAAACCAAATGTTATAATTTTCATAATCAATATTTATGCGTAGTAGCATGGCTTTTGATTAAGATATCAAACTTTTGAATCGGTCAGTAACTTTGACTTTTATGGACTATCGTCCATCAAAAAATAATTTATTTATCAATTAAATTATTTTTTTTTAATTTATAAGCAAAAAGTTTAAAATCTTTTTTAATACAATTTATAGACAACAAAAGAGCTGTCGATTAAGATATCAAACTTAAACATCGGTTGATAATCTTTGCCGTTTATTCAACTTTATATGAGCTTCAAAGTAGTTTATAATAAATGTATCCATACCGAAAAACTATTTTTTTAAACCAAATGTTATAATTTTCATAATCAATATTTATGCGTAGTAGCATGGCTTTTGATTAAGATATCAAACTTTTGAATCGGTCAATAACTTTGACTTTTATGGACTATCGTCCATCAAAAAATAATTTATTTATCAATTAAATTATTTTTTTTTAATTTATAAGCAAAAAAATTAAAATCTTTTTTAATACAATTTATAGACAACAAAAGAGCTGTCGATTAAGATATCAAACTTAAAAATCGGTTGATAATCTTTGCCGTTTATTCAACTTTATATGAGCTTCAAAGTAGTTTATAATAAATGTATCCATACCGAAAAATTATTTTTTAAAACCAAATGTTATAATTTTTATAATCAATATTTATGCGTAGTAGCATGGCTTTTGATTGAGATATCAAACTTTTGAATCGGTCAGTAACTTTGACTTTTATGGACTATCGTCCATCAAAAAATAATTTATTTATCAATTAAATTATTTTTTTTTAATTTATAAGCAAAAAGTTTAAAATCTTTTTTAATACAATTTATAGACAACAAACGAGTTGTCGATTAAGATATCAAACTTAAAAATCGGTTGATAATCTTTGCCGTTTATTCAACTTTATATGAGCTTCAAAGTAGTTTATAATAAATGTATCCATACCGAAAAACTATTTTTTTAAACCAAATGTTATAATTTTCATAATCAATATTTATGCGTAGTAGCATGGCTTTTGATTAAGATATCAAACTTTTGAATCGGTCAATAACTTTGACTTTTATGGACTATCGTCCATCAAAAAATAATTTATTTATCAATTAAATTATTATTTTTTAATTTATAAGCAAAAAGTTTAAAATCTTTTTTAATACAATTTATAGACAACAAAAGAGCTGTCGATTAAGATATCAAACTTAAATATCGGTTGATAATCTTTGCCGTTTATTCAACTTTATATGAGCTTCAAAGTAGTTTATAATAAATGTATCCTTACCGAAAAACTATTTTTTTAAACCAAATGTTATAATTTTCATAATCAATATTTATGCGTAGTAGCATGGCTTTTGATTAAGATATCAAAGTTTTGAATCGGTCAGTAACTTTTACTTTTATGGACTATCGTCCATCAAAAAATAATTTATTTATCAATTAAATTATTTTTTTTTAATTTATAAGCAAAAATCTTAAAATCTTTTTTAATACAATTTATAGACAACAAAAGAGCTGTCGATTAAGATATCAAACTTAAAAATCGGTTGATAATCTTTGCCGTTTATTCAACTTTATATGAGCTTCAAAGTAGTTTATAATAAATGTATCCATACCGAAAAACTATTTTTTTAAACCAAATGTTATAATTTTCATAATCAATATTTATGCGTAGTAGCATGGCTTTTGATTAAGATATCAAACTTTTGAATCGGTCAATAACTTTGACTTTTATGGACTATCGTCCATCAAAAAATAATTTATTTATCAATTAAATTATTTTTTTTTAATTTATAAGCAAAAAAATTAAAATCTTTTTTAATACAATTTATAGACAACAAAAGAGCTGTCGATTAAGATATCAAACTTAAAAATCGGTTGATAATCTTTGCCGTTTATTCAACTTTATATGAGCTTCAAAGTAGTTTATAATAAATGTATCCATACCGAAAAACTATTTTTTTAAACCAAATGTTATAATTTTCATAATCAATATTTATGCGTAGTAGCATGGCTTTTGATTAAGATATCAAACTTTTGAATCGGTCAATAACTTTGACTTTTATGGACTATCGTCCATCAAAAAATAATTTATTTATCAATTAAATTATTTTTTTTTAATTTATAAGCAAAAAGTTTAAAATCTTTTTTAATACAATTTATAGACAACAAAAGAGCTGTCGATTAAGATATCAAACTTAAAAATCGGTTGATAATCTTTGCCGTTTATTCAACTTTATATGAGCTTCAAAGTAGTTTATAATAAATGTATCCATACCGAAAAACTATTTTTTTAAACCAAATGTTATAATTTTCATAATCAATATTTATGCGTAGTAGCATGGCTTTTGATTAAGATATCAAACTTTTGAATCGGTCAATAACTTTGACTTTTATGGACTATCGTCCATCAAAAAATAATTTATTTATCAATTAAATTATTTTTTTTTAATTTATAAGCAAAAAGTTTAAAATCTTTTTTAATACAATTTATAGACAACAAAAGAGCTGTCGATTAAGATATCAAACTTAAATATCGGTTGATAATCTTTGCCGTTTATTCAACTTTATATGAGCTTCAAAGTAGTTTATAATAAATGTATCCTTACCGAAAAACTATTTTTTTAAACCAAATGTTATAATTTACATAATCAATATTTATGCGTAGTAGCATGGCTTTTGATTAAGATATCAAACTTTTGAATCGGTCAATAACTTTGACTTTTATGGACTATCGTCCATCAAAAAATAATTTATTTATCAATTAAATTATTTTTTTTTAATTTATAAGCAAAAAGTTTAAAATCTTTTTTAATACAATTTATAGACAACAAAAGAGCTGTCGATTAAGATATCAAACTTAAAAATCGGTTGATAATCTTTGCCGTTTATTCAACTTTATATGAGCTTCAAAGTAGTTTATAATAAATGTATCCTTACCGAAAAACTATTTTTTTAAACCAAATGTTATCATTTTCATAATTAATATTTATGCGTAGTAGCATGGCTTTTGATTAAGATATCAAAGTTTTGAATCGGTCAGTAACTTTTACTTTTATGGACTATCGTCCATCAAAAAATAATTTATTTATCAATTAATTTATTTTTTTTTAATTTGTAAGCAAAAAGTTTAAAATCTTTTTTAATACAATTTATAGACAACAAAAGAGCTGTCGATTAAGATATCAAACTTAAACATCGGTTGATAATCTTTGCCGTTTATTCAACTTTATATGAGCTTCAAAGTAGTTTATAATAAATGTATCCATATCGAAAAACTATTTTTTTAAACTAAATGTTATAATTTTTATAATCAATATTTATGCGTAGTAGCATGGCTTTTGATTAAGATATCAAACTTTTGAATCGGTCAGTAACTTTGACTTTTATGGACTATCGTCCATCAAAAAATAATTTATTTATCAATTAAATTATTTTTTTTTAATTTTTAAGCAAAAAACTATTTTTTTAAACCAAATGTTATAATTTTCATAATCAATATTTATGCGTAGTAGCATGGCTTTTGATTAAGATATCAAACTTTTGAATCGGTCAATAACTTTGACTTTTATGGACTATCGTCCATCAAAAAATAATTTATTTATCAATTAAATTATTTTTTTTTAATTTATAAGCAAAAAGTTTAAAATCTTTTTTAATACAATTTATAGACAACAAAAGAGCTGTCGATTAAGATATCAAACTTAAAAATCGGTTGATAATCTTTGCCGTTTATTCAACTTTATATGAGCTTCAAAGTAGTTTATAATAAATGTATCCATACCGAAAAACTATTTTTTTAAACCAAATGTTATAATTTTCATAATCAATATTTATGCGTAGTAGCATGGCTTTTGATTAAGATATCAAAGTTTTGAATCGGTCAGTAACTTTTACTTTTATGGACTATCGTCCATCAAAAAATAATTTATTTATCAATTAAATTATTTTTTTTTAATTTATAAGCAAAAATCTTAAAATCTTTTTTAATACAATTTATAGACAACAAAAGAGCTGTCGATTAAGATATCAAACTTAAAAATCGGTTGATAATCTTTGCCGTTTATTCAACTTTATATGAGCTTCAAAGTAGTTTATAATAAATGTATCCATACCGAAAAACTATTTTTTTAAACCAAATGTTATAATTTTCATAATCAATATTTATGCGTAGTAGCATGGCTTTTGATTAAGATATCAAACTTTTGAATCGGTCAATAACTTTGACTTTTATGGACTATCGTCCATCAAAAAATAATTTATTTATCAATTAAATTATTTTTTTTTAATTTATAAGCAAAAAAATTAAAATCTTTTTTAATACAATTTATAGACAACAAAAGAGCTGTCGATTAAGATATCAAACTTAAAAATCGGTTGATAATCTTTGCCGTTTATTCAACTTTATATGAGCTTCAAAGTAGTTGATAATAAATGTATCCATACCGAAAAACTATTTTTTTAAACCAAATGTTATAATTTTCATAATCAATATTTATGCGTAGTAGCATGGCTTTTGATTAAGATATCAAACTTTTGAATCGGTCAATAACTTTGACTTTTATGGACTATCGTCCATCAAAAAATAATTTATTTATCAATTAAATTATTTTTTTTTAATTTATAAGCAAAAAGTTTAAAATCTTTTTTAATACAATTTATAGACAACAAAATAGCTGTCGATTAAGATATCAAACTTAAAAATCGGTTGATAATCTTTGCCGTTTATTCAACTTTATATGAGCTTCAAAGTAGTTTATAATAAATGTATCCATACCGAAAAACTATTTTTTTAAACCAAATGTTATAATTTTCATAATCAATATTTATGCGTAGTAGCATGGCTTTTGATTAAGATATCAAACTTTTGAATCGGTCAATAACTTTGACTTTTATGGACTATCGTCCATCAAAAAATAATTTATTTATCAATTAAATTATTTTTTTTTAATTTATAAGCAAAAAGTTTAAAATCTTTTTTAATACAATTTATAGACAACAAAAGAGCTGTCGATTAAGATATCAAACTTAAATATCGGTTGATAATCTTTGCCGTTTATTCAACTTTATATGAGCTTCAAAGTAGTTTATAATAAATGTATCCTTACCGAAAAACTATTTTTTTAAACCAAATGTTATAATTTTCATAATCAATATTTATGCGTAGTAGCATGGCTTTTGATTAAGATATCAAACTTTTGAATCGGTCAGTAACTTTGACTTTTATGGACTATCGTCCATCAAAAAATAATTTATTTATCAATTAAATTATTTTTTTTTAATTTATAAGCAAAAAGTTTAAAATCTTTTTTAATACAATTTATAGACAACAAAAGAGCTGTCGATTAAGATATCAAACTTAAAAATCGGTTGATAATCTTTGCCGTTTATTCAACTTTATATGAGCTTCAAAGTAGTTTATAATAAATGTATCCTTACCGAAAAACTATTTTTTTAAACCAAATGTTATCATTTTCATAATTAATATTTATGCGTAGTAGCATGGCTTTTGATTAAGATATCAAAGTTTTGAATCGGTCAGTAACTTTTACTTTTATGGACTATCGTCCATCAAAAAATAATTTATTTATCAATTAATTTATTTTTTTTTAATTTGTAAGCAAAAAGTTTAAAATCTTTTTTAATACAATTTATAGACAACAAAAGAGCTGTCGATTAAGATATCAAACTTAAACATCGGTTGATAATCTTTGCCGTTTATTCAACTTTATATGAGCTTCAAAGTAGTTTATAATAAATGTATCCATATCGAAAAACTATTTTTTTAAACTAAATGTTATAATTTTTATAATCAATATTTATGCGTAGTAGCATGGCTTTTGATTAAGATATCAAACTTTTGAATCGGTCAGTAACTTTGACTTTTATGGACTATCGTCCATCAAAAAATAATTTATTTATCAATTAAATTATTTTTTTTTAATTTTTAAGCAAAAAACTATTTTTTTAAACCAAATGTTATAATTTTCATAATCAATATTTATGCGTAGTAGCATGGCTTTTGATTAAGATATCAAACTTTTGAATCGGTCAATAACTTTGACTTTTATGGACTATCGTCCATCAAAAAATAATTTATTTATCAATTAAATTATTTTTTTTTAATTTATAAGCAAAAAGTTTAAAATCTTTTTTAATACAATTTATAGACAACAAAAGAGCTGTCGATTAAGATATCAAACTTAAAAATCGGTTGATAATCTTTGCCGTTTATTCAACTTTATATGAGCTTCAAAGTAGTTTATAATAAATGTATCCATACCGAAAAACTATTTTTTTAAACCAAATGTTATAATTTTCATAATCAATATTTATGCGTAGTAGCATGGCTTTTGATTAAGATATCAAACTTTTGAATCGGTCAATAACTTTGACTTTTATGGACTATCGTCCATCAAAAAATAATTTATTTATCAATTAAATTATTTTTTTTTAATTTATAAGCAAAAAAATTAAAATCTTTTTTAATACAATTTATAGACAACAAAAGAGCTGTCGATTAAGATATCAAACTTAAAAATCGGTTGATAATCTTTGCCGTTTATTCAACTTTATATGAGCTTCAAAGTAGTTTATAATAAATGTATCCATACCGAAAAACTATTTTTTTAAACCAAATGTTATAATTTTCATAATCAATATTTATGCGTAGTAGCATGGCTTTTGATTAAGATATCAAACTTTTGAATCGGTCAATAACTTTGACTTTTATGGACTATCGTCCATCAAAAAATAATTTATTTATCAATTAAATTTTTTTTTTTTAATTTATAAGCAAAAAGTTTAAAATCTTTTTTAATACAATTTATAGACAACAAAAGAGCTGTCGATTAAGATATCAAACTTAAAAATCGGTTGATAATCTTTGCCGTTTATTCAACTTTATATGAGCTTCAAAGTAGTTTATAATAAATGTATCCTTACCGAAAAACTATTTTTTTAAACCAAATGTTATCATTTTCATAATTAATATTTATGCGTAGTAGCATGGCTTTTGATTAAGATATCAAAGTTTTGAATCGGTCAGTAACTTTTACTTTTATGGACTATCGTCCATCAAAAAATAATATATTTATCAATTAATTTATTTTTTTTTAATTTGTAAGCAAAAAGTTTAAAATCTTTTTTAATACAATTTATAGACAACAAAAGAGCTGTCGATTAAGATATCAAACTTAAACATCGGTTGATAATCTTTGCCGTTTATTCAACTTTATATGAGCTTCAAAGTAGTTTATAATAAATGTATCCATATCGAAAAACTATTTTTTTAAACTAAATGTTATAATTTTTATAATCAATATTTATGCGTAGTAGCATGGCTTTTGATTAAGATATCAAACTTTTGAATCGGTCAGTAACTTTGACTTTTATGGACTATTGTCCATCAAAAAATAATTTATTTATCAATTAAATTATTTTTTTTTAATTTATAAGCAAAAAACTATTTTTTTAAACCAAATGTTATAATTTTCATAATCAATATTTATGCGTAGTAGCATGGCTTTTGATTAAGATATCAAACTTTTGAATCGGTCAATAACTTTGACTTTTATGGACTATCGTCCATCAAAAAATAATTTATTTATCAATTAAATTATTTTTTTTTAATTTATAAGCAAAAAAATTAAAATCTTTTTTAATACAATTTATAGACAACAAAAGAGCTGTCGATTAAGATATCAAACTTAAAAATCGGTTGATAATCTTTGCCGTTTATTCAACTTTATATGAGCTTCAAAGTAGTTTATAATAAATGTATCCATACCGAAAAACTATTTTTTTAAACCAAATGTTATAATTTTCATAATCAATATTTATGCGTAGTAGCATGGCTTTTGATTAAGATATCAAACTTTTGAATCGGTCAATAACTTTGACTTTTATGGACTATCGTCCATCAAAAAATAATTTATTTATCAATTAAATTATTTTTTTTTAATTTATAAGCAAAAAGTTTAAAATCTTTTTTAATACAATTTATAGACAACAAAAGAGCTGTCGATTAAGATATCAAACTTAAAAATCGGTTGATAATCTTTGCCGTTTATTCAACTTTATATGAGCTTCAAAGTAGTTTATAATAAATGTATCCATACCGAAAAACTATTTTTTTAAACCAAATGTTATAATTTTCATAATCAATATTTATGCGTAGTAGCATGGCTTTTGATTAAGATATCAAACTTTTGAATCGGTCAGTAACTTTGACTTTTATGGACTATCGTCCATCAAAAAATAATTTATTTATCAATTAAATTATTTTTTTTTAATTTATAAGCAAAAAAATTAAAATCTTTTTTAATACAATTTATAGACAACAAAAGAGCTGTCGATTAAGATATCAAACTTAAAAATCGGTTGATAATCTTTGCCGTTTATTCAACTTTATATGAGCTTCAAAGTAGTTTATAATAAATGTATCCATACCGAAAAACTATTTTTTTAAACCAAATGTTATAATTTTCATAATCAATATTTATGCGTAGTAGCATGGCTTTTGATTAAGATATCAAACTTTTGAATCGGTCAGTAACTTTGACTTTTATGGACTATCGTCCATCAAAAAATAATTTATTTATCAATTAAATTATTTTTTTTTAATTTATAAGCAAAAAGTTTAAAATCTTTTTTAATACAATTTATAGACAACAAAAGAGCTGTCGATTAAGATATCAAACTTAAAAATCGGTTGATAATCTTTGCCGTTTATTCAACTTTATATGAGCTTCAAAGTAGTTTATAATAAATGTATCCATACCGAAAAACTATTTTTTTAAACCAAATGTTATAATTTTCATAATCAATATTTATGCGTAGTAGCATGGCTTTTGATTAAGATATCAAACTTTTGAATCGGTCAGTAACTTTGACTTTTATGGACTATCGTCCATCAAAAAAATAATTTATTTATCAATTAAATTATTTTTTTTTCATTTATAAGCAAAAAGTTTAAAATCTTTTTTAATACAATTTATAGACATCAAAAGAGCTGTCGATTAAGATATCAAACTTAAAAATCGGTTGATAATCTTTGCCGTTTATTCAACTTTATATGAGCTTCAAAGTAGTTTATAATAAATGTATCCATATCGAAAAACTATTTTTTTAAACTAAATGTTATAATTTTTATAATCAATATTTATGCGTAGTAGCATGGCTTTTGATTAAGATATCAAACTTTTGAATCGGTCAGTAACTTTGACTTTTATGGACTATCGTCCATCAAAAAATAATTTATTTATCAATTAAATTATTTTTTTTTAATTTATAAGCAAAAAAATTAAAATCTTTTTTAATACAATTTATAGACAACAAAAGAGCTGTCGATTAAGATATCAAACTTAAAAATCGGTTGATAATCTATGCCGTTTATTCAACTTTATATGAGCTTCAAAGTAGTTTATAATAAATGTATCCATACCGAAAAACTATTTTTTTTAACCAAATGTTATAATTTTCATAATCAATATTTATGCGTAGTAGCATGGCTTTTGATTAAGATATCAAACTTTTAAATCGGTCAATAACTTTGACTTTTATGGACTATCGAAAAATAATTTATTTATCAATTAAATTATTATTTTTTAATTTATAAGCAAAAATCTTAAAATCTTTTTTAATACAATTTATAGACAACAAAAGAGCTGTCGATTAAGATATCAAACTTAAAAATCGGTTGATAATCTATGCCGTTTATTCAACTTTATATGAGCTTCAAAGTAGTTTATAATAAATGTATCCATACCGAAAAACTATTTTTTTTAACCAAATGTTATAATTTTCATAATTAATATTCTTGCGTAGTAGCATGGCTTTTGATTGAGATATCAAACTTTTGAATCGGTCAGTAACTTTTACTTTTATGGACTATCGTCCATCAAAAAATAATTTATTTATCAATTAATTTTTTTTTTTTTAATTTGTAAGCAAAAAGTTTAAAATCTTTTTTAATACAATTTATAGACAACAAAAGAGCTGTCGATTAAGATATCAAACTTAAACATCGGTTGATAGTCTTTGCCGTTTATTCAACTTTATATGAGCTTCAAAGTAGTTTATAATAAATGTATCCATATCGAAAAACTATTTTTTTAAACTAAATGTTATAATTTTTATAATTATATTTATGCGTAGTAGCATGGCTTTTGATTAAGATATCAAACTTTTGAATCGGTCAGTAACTTTGACTTTTATGGACTATCGTCCATCAAAAAATAATTTATTTATCAATTAAATTATTTTTTTTTAATTTATAAGCAAAAAAATTAAAATCTTTTTTAATACAATTTATAGACAACAAAAGAGCTGTCGATTAAGATATCAAATTAAAAAATCGGTTGATAATCTTTGCCGTTTATTCAACTTTATATGAGCTTCAAAGTAGTTTATAATAAATGTATCCTTACCGAAAAACTATTTTTTTAAACCAAATGTTATAATTTTCATAATCAATATTTATGCGTAGTAGCATGGCTTTTGATTAAGATATCAAACTTTTGAATCGGTCAGTAACTTTGACTTTTATGGACTATCGTCCATCAAAAAATAATTTATTTATCAATTAAATTATTTTTTTTTAATTTTTAAGCAAAAAACTATTTTTTTAAACCAAATGTTATAATTTTCATAATCAATATTTATGCGTAGTAGCATGGCTTTTGATTAAGATATCAAACTTTTGAATCGGTCAATAACTTTGACTTTTATGGACTATCGTCCATCAAAAAATAATTTATTTATCAATTAAATTATTTTTTTTTAATTTATAAGCAAAAAGTTTAAAATCTTTTTTAATACAATTTATAGACAACAAAAGAGCTGTCGATTAAGATATCAAACTTAAAAATCGGTTGATAATCTTTGCCGTTTATTCAACTTTATATGAGCTTCAAAGTAGTTTATAATAAATGTATCCATACCGAAAAACTATTTTTTTAAACCAAATGTTATAATTTTCATAATCAATATTTATGCGTAGTAGCATGGCTTTTGATTAAGATATCAAAGTTTTGAATCGGTCAGTAACTTTTACTTTTATGGACTATCGTCCATCAAAAAATAATTTATTTATCAATTAAATTATTTTTTTTTAATTTATAAGCAAAAATCTTAAAATCTTTTTTAATACAATTTATAGACAACAAAAGAGCTGTCGATTAAGATATCAAACTTAAAAATCGGTTGATAATCTTTGCCGTTTATTCAACTTTATATGAGCTTCAAAGTAGTTTATAATAAATGTATCCATACCGAAAAACTATTTTTTTAAACCAAATGTTATAATTTTCATAATCAATATTTATGCGTAGTAGCATGGCTTTTGATTAAGATATCAAACTTTTGAATCGGTCAATAACTTTGACTTTTATGGACTATCGTCCATCAAAAAATAATTTATTTATCAATTAAATTATTTTTTTTTAATTTATAAGCAAAAAAATTAAAATCTTTTTTAATACAATTTATAGACAACAAAAGAGCTGTCGATTAAGATATCAAACTTAAAAATCGGTTGATAATCTTTGCCGTTTATTCAACTTTATATGAGCTTCAAAGTAGTTGATAATAAATGTATCCATACCGAAAAACTATTTTTTTAAACCAAATGTTATAATTTTCATAATCAATATTTATGCGTAGTAGCATGGCTTTTGATTAAGATATCAAACTTTTGAATCGGTCAATAACTTTGACTTTTATGGACTATCGTCCATCAAAAAATAATTTATTTATCAATTAAATTATTTTTTTTTAATTTATAAGCAAAAAGTTTAAAATCTTTTTTAATACAATTTATAGACAACAAAAGAGCTGTCGATTAAGATATCAAACTTAAAAATCGGTTGATAATCTTTGCCGTTTATTCAACTTTATATGAGCTTCAAAGTAGTTTATAATAAATGTATCCATACCGAAAAACTATTTTTTTAAACCAAATGTTATAATTTTCATAATCAATATTTATGCGTAGTAGCATGGCTTTTGATTAAGATATCAAACTTTTGAATCGGTCAATAACTTTGACTTTTATGGACTATCGTCCATCAAAAAATAATTTATTTATCAATTAAATTATTTTTTTTTAATTTATAAGCAAAAAGTTTAAAATCTTTTTTAATACAATTTATAGACAACAAAAGAGCTGTCGATTAAGATATCAAACTTAAATATCGGTTGATAATCTTTGCCGTTTATTCAACTTTATATGAGCTTCAAAGTAGTTTATAATAAATGTATCCTTACCGAAAAACTATTTTTTTAAACCAAATGTTATAATTTTCATAATCAATATTTATGCGTAGTAGCATGGCTTTTGATTAAGATATCAAACTTTTGAATCGGTCAATAACTTTGACTTTTATGGACTATCGTCCATCAAAAAATAATTTATTTATCAATTAAATTATTTTTTTTTAATTTATAAGCAAAAAGTTTAAAATCTTTTTTAATACAATTTATAGACAACAAAAGAGCTGTCGATTAAGATATCAAACTTAAAAATCGGTTGATAATCTTTGCCGTTTATTCAACTTTATATGAGCTTCAAAGTAGTTTATAATAAATGTATCCTTACCGAAAAACTATTTTTTTAAACCAAATGTTATCATTTTCATAATTAATATTTATGCGTAGTAGCATGGCTTTTGATTAAGATATCAAAGTTTTGAATCGGTCAGTAACTTTTACTTTTATGGACTATCGTCCATCAAAAAATAATTTATTTATCAATTAATTTATTTTTTTTTAATTTGTAAGCAAAAAGTTTAAAATCTTTTTTAATACAATTTATAGACAACAAAAGAGCTGTCGATTAAGATATCAAACTTAAACATCGGTTGATAATCTTTGCCGTTTATTCAACTTTATATGAGCTTCAAAGTAGTTTATAATAAATGTATCCATATCGAAAAACTATTTTTTTAAACTAAATGTTATAATTTTTATAATCAATATTTATGCGTAGTAGCATGGCTTTTGATTAAGATATCAAACTTTTGAATCGGTCAGTAACTTTGACTTTTATGGACTATCGTCCATCAAAAAATAATTTATTTATCAATTAAATTATTTTTTTTTAATTTTTAAGCAAAAAACTATTTTTTTAAACCAAATGTTATAATTTTCATAATCAATATTTATGCGTAGTAGCATGGCTTTTGATTAAGATATCAAACTTTTGAATCGGTCAATAACTTTGACTTTTATGGACTATCGTCCATCAAAAAATAATTTATTTATCAATTAAATTATTTTTTTTTAATTTATAAGCAAAAAGTTTAAAATCTTTTTTAATACAATTTATAGACAACAAAAGAGCTGTCGATTAAGATATCAAACTTAAAAATCGGTTGATAATCTTTGCCGTTTATTCAACTTTATATGAGCTTCAAAGTAGTTTATAATAAATGTATCCATACCGAAAAACTATTTTTTTAAACCAAATGTTATAATTTTCATAATCAATATTTATGCGTAGTAGCATGGCTTTTGATTAAGATATCAAACTTTTGAATCGGTCAATAACTTTGACTTTTATGGACTATCGTCCATCAAAAAATAATTTATTTATCAATTAAATTATTTTTTTTTAATTTATAAGCAAAAAAATTAAAATCTTTTTTAATACAATTTATAGACAACAAAAGAGCTGTCGATTAAGATATCAAACTTAAAAATCGGTTGATAATCTTTGCCGTTTATTCAACTTTATATGAGCTTCAAAGTAGTTTATAATAAATGTATCCATACCGAAAAACTATTTTTTTAAACCAAATGTTATAATTTTCATAATCAATATTTATGCGTAGTAGCATGGCTTTTGATTAAGATATCAAACTTTTGAATCGGTCAATAACTTTGACTTTTATGGACTATCGTCCATCAAAAAATAATTTATTTATCAATTAAATTATTTTTTTTTAATTTATAAGCAAAAAGTTTAAAATCTTTTTTAATACAATTTATAGACAACAAAAGAGCTGTCGATTAAGATATCAAACTTAAAAATCGGTTGATAATCTTTGCCGTTTATTCAACTTTATATGAGCTTCAAAGTAGTTTATAATAAATGTATCCTTACCGAAAAACTATTTTTTTAAACCAAATGTTATCATTTTCATAATTAATATTTATGCGTAGTAGCATGGCTTTTGATTAAGATATCAAAGTTTTGAATCGGTCAGTAACTTTTACTTTTATGGACTATCGTCCATCAAAAAATAATATATTTATCAATTAATTTATTTTTTTTTAATTTGTAAGCAAAAAGTTTAAAATCTTTTTTAATACAATTTATAGACAACAAAAGAGCTGTCGATTAAGATATCAAACTTAAACATCGGTTGATAATCTTTGCCGTTTATTCAACTTTATATGAGCTTCAAAGTAGTTTATAATAAATGTATCCATATCGAAAAACTATTTTTTTAAACTAAATGTTATAATTTTTATAATCAATATTTATGCGTAGTAGCATGGCTTTTGATTAAGATATCAAACTTTTGAATCGGTCAGTAACTTTGACTTTTATGGACTATTGTCCATCAAAAAATAATTTATTTATCAATTAAATTATTTTTTTTTAATTTATAAGCAAAAAACTATTTTTTTAAACCAAATGTTATAATTTTCATAATCAATATTTATGCGTAGTAGCATGGCTTTTGATTAAGATATCAAACTTTTGAATCGGTCAATAACTTTGACTTTTATGGACTATCGTCCATCAAAAAATAATTTATTTATCAATTAAATTAATTTTTTTTAATTTATAAGCAAAAATCTTAAAATCTTTTTTAATACAATTTATAGACAACAAAAGAGCTGTCGATTAAGATATCAAACTTAAAAATCGGTTGATAATCTTTGCCGTTTATTCAACTTTATATGAGCTTCAAAGTAGTTTATAATAAATGTATCCATACCGAAAAACTATTTTTTTAAACCAAATGTTATAATTTTCATAATCAATATTTATGCGTAGTAGCATGGCTTTTGATTAAGATATCAAACTTTTGAATCGGTCAATAACTTTGACTTTTATGGACTATCGTCCATCAAAAAATAATTTATTTATCAATTAAATTATTTTTTTTTAATTTATAAGCAAAAAGTTTAAAATCTTTTTTAATACAATTTATAGACAATAAAAGAGCTGTCGATTAAGATATCAAACTTAAAAATCGGTTGATAATCTTTGCCGTTTATTCAACTTTATATGAGCTTCAAAGTAGTTTATAATAAATGTATCCATACCGAAAAACTATTTTTTTAAACCAAATGTTATAATTTTCATAATCAATATTTATGCGTAGTAGCATGGCTTTTGATTAAGATATCAAACTTTTGAATCGGTCAGTAACTTTGACTTTTATGGACTATCGTCCATCAAAAAATAATTTATTTATCAATTAAATTATTTTTTTTTAATTTATAAGCAAAAAAATTAAAATCTTTTTTAATACAATTTATAGACAACAAAAGAGCTGTCGATTAAGATATCAAACTTAAAAATCGGTTGATAATCTTTGCCGTTTATTCAACTTTATATGAGCTTCAAAGTAGTTTATAATAAATGTATCCATACCGAAAAACTATTTTTTTAAACCAAATGTTATAATTTTCATAATCAATATTTATGCGTAGTAGCATGGCTTTTGATTAAGATATCAAACTTTTGAATCGGTCAGTAACTTTGACTTTTATGGACTATCGTCCATCAAAAAATAATTTATTTATCAATTAAATTATTTTTTTTTAATTTATAAGCAAAAAGTTTAAAATCTTTTTTAATACAATTTATAGACAACAAAAGAGCTGTCGATTAAGATATCAAACTTAAACATCGGTTGATAATCTTTGCCGTTTATTCAACTTTATATGAGCTTCAAAGTAGTTTATAATAAATGTATCCATACCGAAAAACTATTTTTTTAAACCAAATGTTATAATTTTCATAATCAATATTTATGCGTAGTAGCATGGCTTTTGATTAAGATATCAAACTTTTGAATCGGTCAATAACTTTGACTTTTATGGACTATCGTCCATCAAAAAATAATTTATTTATCAATTAAATTATTTTTTTTTAATTTATAAGCAAAAAAATTAAAATCTTTTTTAATACAATTTATAGACAACAAAAGAGCTGTCGATTAAGATATCAAACTTAAAAATCGGTTGATAATCTTTGCCGTTTATTCAACTTTATATGAGCTTCAAAGTAGTTTATAATAAATGTATCCATACCGAAAAATTATTTTTTAAAACCAAATGTTATAATTTTTATAATCAATATTTATGCGTAGTAGCATGGCTTTTGATTGAGATATCAAACTTTTGAATCGGTCAGTAACTTTGACTTTTATGGACTATCGTCCATCAAAAAATAATTTATTTATCAATTAAATTATTTTTTTTTAATTTATAAGCAAAAAGTTTAAAATCTTTTTTAATACAATTTATAGACAACAAACGAGTTGTCGATTAAGATATCAAACTTAAAAATCGGTTGATAATCTTTGCCGTTTATTCAACTTTATATGAGCTTCAAAGTAGTTTATAATAAATGTATCCATACCGAAAAACTATTTTTTTAAACCAAATGTTATAATTTTCATAATCAATATTTATGCGTAGTAGCATGGCTTTTGATTAAGATATCAAACTTTTGAATCGGTCAATAACTTTGACTTTTATGGACTATCGTCCATCAAAAAATAATTTATTTATCAATTAAATTATTATTTTTTAATTTATAAGCAAAAAGTTTAAAATCTTTTTTAATACAATTTATAGACAACAAAAGAGCTGTCGATTAAGATATCAAACTTAAATATCGGTTGATAATCTTTGCCGTTTATTCAACTTTATATGAGCTTCAAAGTAGTTTATAATAAATGTATCCTTACCGAAAAACTATTTTTTTAAACCAAATGTTATAATTTTCATAATCAATATTTATGCGTAGTAGCATGGCTTTTGATTAAGATATCAAAGTTTTGAATCGGTCAGTAACTTTTACTTTTATGGACTATCGTCCATCAAAAAATAATTTATTTATCAATTAAATTATTTTTTTTTAATTTATAAGCAAAAATCTTAAAATCTTTTTTAATACAATTTATAGACAACAAAAGAGCTGTCGATTAAGATATCAAACTTAAAAATCGGTTGATAATCTTTGCCGTTTATTCAACTTTATATGAGCTTCAAAGTAGTTTATAATAAATGTATCCATACCGAAAAACTATTTTTTTAAACCAAATGTTATAATTTTCATAATCAATATTTATGCGTAGTAGCATGGCTTTTGATTAAGATATCAAACTTTTGAATCGGTCAATAACTTTGACTTTTATGGACTATCGTCCATCAAAAAATAATTTATTTATCAATTAAATTATTTTTTTTTAATTTATAAGCAAAAAAATTAAAATCTTTTTTAATACAATTTATAGACAACAAAAGAGCTGTCGATTAAGATATCAAACTTAAAAATCGGTTGATAATCTTTGCCGTTTATTCAACTTTATATGAGCTTCAAAGTAGTTTATAATAAATGTATCCATACCGAAAAACTATTTTTTTAAACCAAATGTTATAATTTTCATAATCAATATTTATGCGTAGTAGCATGGCTTTTGATTAAGATATCAAACTTTTGAATCGGTCAATAACTTTGACTTTTATGGACTATCGTCCATCAAAAAATAATTTATTTATCAATTAAATTATTTTTTTTTAATTTATAAGCAAAAAGTTTAAAATCTTTTTTAATACAATTTATAGACAACAAAAGAGCTGTCGATTAAGATATCAAACTTAAAAATCGGTTGATAATCTTTGCCGTTTATTCAACTTTATATGAGCTTCAAAGTAGTTTATAATAAATGTATCCATACCGAAAAACTATTTTTTTAAACCAAATGTTATAATTTTCATAATCAATATTTATGCGTAGTAGCATGGCTTTTGATTAAGATATCAAACTTTTGAATCGGTCAATAACTTTGACTTTTATGGACTATCGTCCATCAAAAAATAATTTATTTATCAATTAAATTATTTTTTTTTAATTTATAAGCAAAAAGTTTAAAATCTTTTTTAATACAATTTATAGACAACAAAAGAGCTGTCGATTAAGATATCAAACTTAAATATCGGTTGATAATCTTTGCCGTTTATTCAACTTTATATGAGCTTCAAAGTAGTTTATAATAAATGTATCCTTACCGAAAAACTATTTTTTTAAACCAAATGTTATAATTTACATAATCAATATTTATGCGTAGTAGCATGGCTTTTGATTAAGATATCAAACTTTTGAATCGGTCAATAACTTTGACTTTTATGGACTATCGTCCATCAAAAAATAATTTATTTATCAATTAAATTATTTTTTTTTAATTTATAAGCAAAAAGTTTAAAATCTTTTTTAATACAATTTATAGACAACAAAAGAGCTGTCGATTAAGATATCAAACTTAAAAATCGGTTGATAATCTTTGCCGTTTATTCAACTTTATATGAGCTTCAAAGTAGTTTATAATAAATGTATCCTTACCGAAAAACTATTTTTTTAAACCAAATGTTATCATTTTCATAATTAATATTTATGCGTAGTAGCATGGCTTTTGATTAAGATATCAAAGTTTTGAATCGGTCAGTAACTTTTACTTTTATGGACTATCGTCCATCAAAAAATAATTTATTTATCAATTAATTTATTTTTTTTTAATTTGTAAGCAAAAAGTTTAAAATCTTTTTTAATACAATTTATAGACAACAAAAGAGCTGTCGATTAAGATATCAAACTTAAACATCGGTTGATAATCTTTGCCGTTTATTCAACTTTATATGAGCTTCAAAGTAGTTTATAATAAATGTATCCATATCGAAAAACTATTTTTTTAAACTAAATGTTATAATTTTTATAATCAATATTTATGCGTAGTAGCATGGCTTTTGATTAAGATATCAAACTTTTGAATCGGTCAGTAACTTTGACTTTTATGGACTATCGTCCATCAAAAAATAATTTATTTATCAATTAAATTATTTTTTTTTAATTTTTAAGCAAAAAACTATTTTTTTAAACCAAATGTTATAATTTTCATAATCAATATTTATGCGTAGTAGCATGGCTTTTGATTAAGATATCAAACTTTTGAATCGGTCAATAACTTTGACTTTTATGGACTATCGTCCATCAAAAAATAATTTATTTATCAATTAAATTATTTTTTTTTAATTTATAAGCAAAAAGTTTAAAATCTTTTTTAATACAATTTATAGACAACAAAAGAGCTGTCGATTAAGATATCAAACTTAAAAATCGGTTGATAATCTTTGCCGTTTATTCAACTTTATATGAGCTTCAAAGTAGTTTATAATAAATGTATCCATACCGAAAAACTATTTTTTTAAACCAAATGTTATAATTTTCATAATCAATATTTATGCGTAGTAGCATGGCTTTTGATTAAGATATCAAAGTTTTGAATCGGTCAGTAACTTTTACTTTTATGGACTATCGTCCATCAAAAAATAATTTATTTATCAATTAAATTATTTTTTTTTAATTTATAAGCAAAAATCTTAAAATCTTTTTTAATACAATTTATAGACAACAAAAGAGCTGTCGATTAAGATATCAAACTTAAAAATCGGTTGATAATCTTTGCCGTTTATTCAACTTTATATGAGCTTCAAAGTAGTTTATAATAAATGTATCCATACCGAAAAACTATTTTTTTAAACCAAATGTTATAATTTTCATAATCAATATTTATGCGTAGTAGCATGGCTTTTGATTAAGATATCAAACTTTTGAATCGGTCAATAACTTTGACTTTTATGGACTATCGTCCATCAAAAAATAATTTATTTATCAATTAAATTATTTTTTTTTAATTTATAAGCAAAAAAATTAAAATCTTTTTTAATACAATTTATAGACAACAAAAGAGCTGTCGATTAAGATATCAAACTTAAAAATCGGTTGATAATCTTTGCCGTTTATTCAACTTTATATGAGCTTCAAAGTAGTTGATAATAAATGTATCCATACCGAAAAACTATTTTTTTAAACCAAATGTTATAATTTTCATAATCAATATTTATGCGTAGTAGCATGGCTTTTGATTAAGATATCAAACTTTTGAATCGGTCAATAACTTTGACTTTTATGGACTATCGTCCATCAAAAAATAATTTATTTATCAATTAAATTATTTTTTTTTAATTTATAAGCAAAAAGTTTAAAATCTTTTTTAATACAATTTATAGACAACAAAATAGCTGTCGATTAAGATATCAAACTTAAAAATCGGTTGATAATCTTTGCCGTTTATTCAACTTTATATGAGCTTCAAAGTAGTTTATAATAAATGTATCCATACCGAAAAACTATTTTTTTAAACCAAATGTTATAATTTTCATAATCAATATTTATGCGTAGTAGCATGGCTTTTGATTAAGATATCAAACTTTTGAATCGGTCAATAACTTTGACTTTTATGGACTATCGTCCATCAAAAAATAATTTATTTATCAATTAAATTATTTTTTTTTAATTTATAAGCAAAAAGTTTAAAATCTTTTTTAATACAATTTATAGACAACAAAAGAGCTGTCGATTAAGATATCAAACTTAAATATCGGTTGATAATCTTTGCCGTTTATTCAACTTTATATGAGCTTCAAAGTAGTTTATAATAAATGTATCCTTACCGAAAAACTATTTTTTTAAACCAAATGTTATAATTTTCATAATCAATATTTATGCGTAGTAGCATGGCTTTTGATTAAGATATCAAACTTTTGAATCGGTCAGTAACTTTGACTTTTATGGACTATCGTCCATCAAAAAATAATTTATTTATCAATTAAATTATTTTTTTTTAATTTATAAGCAAAAAGTTTAAAATCTTTTTTAATACAATTTATAGACAACAAAAGAGCTGTCGATTAAGATATCAAACTTAAAAATCGGTTGATAATCTTTGCCGTTTATTCAACTTTATATGAGCTTCAAAGTAGTTTATAATAAATGTATCCTTACCGAAAAACTATTTTTTTAAACCAAATGTTATCATTTTCATAATTAATATTTATGCGTAGTAGCATGGCTTTTGATTAAGATATCAAAGTTTTGAATCGGTCAGTAACTTTTACTTTTATGGACTATCGTCCATCAAAAAATAATTTATTTATCAATTAATTTATTTTTTTTTAATTTGTAAGCAAAAAGTTTAAAATCTTTTTTAATACAATTTATAGACAACAAAAGAGCTGTCGATTAAGATATCAAACTTAAACATCGGTTGATAATCTTTGCCGTTTATTCAACTTTATATGAGCTTCAAAGTAGTTTATAATAAATGTATCCATATCGAAAAACTATTTTTTTAAACTAAATGTTATAATTTTTATAATCAATATTTATGCGTAGTAGCATGGCTTTTGATTAAGATATCAAACTTTTGAATCGGTCAGTAACTTTGACTTTTATGGACTATCGTCCATCAAAAAATAATTTATTTATCAATTAAATTATTTTTTTTTAATTTTTAAGCAAAAAACTATTTTTTTAAACCAAATGTTATAATTTTCATAATCAATATTTATGCGTAGTAGCATGGCTTTTGATTAAGATATCAAACTTTTGAATCGGTCAATAACTTTGACTTTTATGGACTATCGTCCATCAAAAAATAATTTATTTATCAATTAAATTATTTTTTTTTAATTTATAAGCAAAAAGTTTAAAATCTTTTTTAATACAATTTATAGACAACAAAAGAGCTGTCGATTAAGATATCAAACTTAAAAATCGGTTGATAATCTTTGCCGTTTATTCAACTTTATATGAGCTTCAAAGTAGTTTATAATAAATGTATCCATACCGAAAAACTATTTTTTTAAACCAAATGTTATAATTTTCATAATCAATATTTATGCGTAGTAGCATGGCTTTTGATTAAGATATCAAACTTTTGAATCGGTCAATAACTTTGACTTTTATGGACTATCGTCCATCAAAAAATAATTTATTTATCAATTAAATTATTTTTTTTTAATTTATAAGCAAAAAAATTAAAATCTTTTTTAATACAATTTATAGACAACAAAAGAGCTGTCGATTAAGATATCAAACTTAAAAATCGGTTGATAATCTTTGCCGTTTATTCAACTTTATATGAGCTTCAAAGTAGTTTATAATAAATGTATCCATACCGAAAAACTATTTTTTTAAACCAAATGTTATAATTTTCATAATCAATATTTATGCGTAGTAGCATGGCTTTTGATTAAGATATCAAACTTTTGAATCGGTCAATAACTTTGACTTTTATGGACTATCGTCCATCAAAAAATAATTTATTTATCAATTAAATTTTTTTTTTTTAATTTATAAGCAAAAAGTTTAAAATCTTTTTTAATACAATTTATAGACAACAAAAGAGCTGTCGATTAAGATATCAAACTTAAAAATCGGTTGATAATCTTTGCCGTTTATTCAACTTTATATGAGCTTCAAAGTAGTTTATAATAAATGTATCCTTACCGAAAAACTATTTTTTTAAACCAAATGTTATCATTTTCATAATTAATATTTATGCGTAGTAGCATGGCTTTTGATTAAGATATCAAAGTTTTGAATCGGTCAGTAACTTTTACTTTTATGGACTATCGTCCATCAAAAAATAATATATTTATCAATTAATTTATTTTTTTTTAATTTGTAAGCAAAAAGTTTAAAATCTTTTTTAATACAATTTATAGACAACAAAAGAGCTGTCGATTAAGATATCAAACTTAAACATCGGTTGATAATCTTTGCCGTTTATTCAACTTTATATGAGCTTCAAAGTAGTTTATAATAAATGTATCCATATCGAAAAACTATTTTTTTAAACTAAATGTTATAATTTTTATAATCAATATTTATGCGTAGTAGCATGGCTTTTGATTAAGATATCAAACTTTTGAATCGGTCAGTAACTTTGACTTTTATGGACTATTGTCCATCAAAAAATAATTTATTTATCAATTAAATTATTTTTTTTTAATTTATAAGCAAAAAACTATTTTTTTAAACCAAATGTTATAATTTTCATAATCAATATTTATGCGTAGTAGCATGGCTTTTGATTAAGATATCAAACTTTTGAATCGGTCAATAACTTTGACTTTTATGGACTATCGTCCATCAAAAAATAATTTATTTATCAATTAAATTATTTTTTTTTAATTTATAAGCAAAAAAATTAAAATCTTTTTTAATACAATTTATAGACAACAAAAGAGCTGTCGATTAAGATATCAAACTTAAAAATCGGTTGATAATCTTTGCCGTTTATTCAACTTTATATGAGCTTCAAAGTAGTTTATAATAAATGTATCCATACCGAAAAACTATTTTTTTAAACCAAATGTTATAATTTTCATAATCAATATTTATGCGTAGTAGCATGGCTTTTGATTAAGATATCAAACTTTTGAATCGGTCAATAACTTTGACTTTTATGGACTATCGTCCATCAAAAAATAATTTATTTATCAATTAAATTATTTTTTTTTAATTTATAAGCAAAAAGTTTAAAATCTTTTTTAATACAATTTATAGACAACAAAAGAGCTGTCGATTAAGATATCAAACTTAAAAATCGGTTGATAATCTTTGCCGTTTATTCAACTTTATATGAGCTTCAAAGTAGTTTATAATAAATGTATCCATACCGAAAAACTATTTTTTTAAACCAAATGTTATAATTTTCATAATCAATATTTATGCGTAGTAGCATGGCTTTTGATTAAGATATCAAACTTTTGAATCGGTCAGTAACTTTGACTTTTATGGACTATCGTCCATCAAAAAATAATTTATTTATCAATTAAATTATTTTTTTTTAATTTATAAGCAAAAAAATTAAAATCTTTTTTAATACAATTTATAGACAACAAAAGAGCTGTCGATTAAGATATCAAACTTAAAAATCGGTTGATAATCTTTGCCGTTTATTCAACTTTATATGAGCTTCAAAGTAGTTTATAATAAATGTATCCATACCGAAAAACTATTTTTTTAAACCAAATGTTATAATTTTCATAATCAATATTTATGCGTAGTAGCATGGCTTTTGATTAAGATATCAAACTTTTGAATCGGTCAGTAACTTTGACTTTTATGGACTATCGTCCATCAAAAAATAATTTATTTATCAATTAAATTATTTTTTTTTAATTTATAAGCAAAAAGTTTAAAATCTTTTTTAATACAATTTATAGACAACAAAAGAGCTGTCGATTAAGATATCAAACTTAAAAATCGGTTGATAATCTTTGCCGTTTATTCAACTTTATATGAGCTTCAAAGTAGTTTATAATAAATGTATCCATACCGAAAAACTATTTTTTTAAACCAAATGTTATAATTTTCATAATCAATATTTATGCGTAGTAGCATGGCTTTTGATTAAGATATCAAACTTTTGAATCGGTCAGTAACTTTGACTTTTATGGACTATCGTCCATCAAAAAAATAATTTATTTATCAATTAAATTATTTTTTTTTCATTTATAAGCAAAAAGTTTAAAATCTTTTTTAATACAATTTATAGACATCAAAAGAGCTGTCGATTAAGATATCAAACTTAAAAATCGGTTGATAATCTTTGCCGTTTATTCAACTTTATATGAGCTTCAAAGTAGTTTATAATAAATGTATCCATATCGAAAAACTATTTTTTTAAACTAAATGTTATAATTTTTATAATCAATATTTATGCGTAGTAGCATGGCTTTTGATTAAGATATCAAACTTTTGAATCGGTCAGTAACTTTGACTTTTATGGACTATCGTCCATCAAAAAATAATTTATTTATCAATTAAATTATTTTTTTTTAATTTATAAGCAAAAAAATTAAAATCTTTTTTAATACAATTTATAGACAACAAAAGAGCTGTCGATTAAGATATCAAACTTAAAAATCGGTTGATAATCTATGCCGTTTATTCAACTTTATATGAGCTTCAAAGTAGTTTATAATAAATGTATCCATACCGAAAAACTATTTTTTTTAACCAAATGTTATAATTTTCATAATCAATATTTATGCGTAGTAGCATGGCTTTTGATTAAGATATCAAACTTTTAAATCGGTCAATAACTTTGACTTTTATGGACTATCGAAAAATAATTTATTTATCAATTAAATTATTATTTTTTAATTTATAAGCAAAAATCTTAAAATCTTTTTTAATACAATTTATAGACAACAAAAGAGCTGTCGATTAAGATATCAAACTTAAAAATCGGTTGATAATCTATGCCGTTTATTCAACTTTATATGAGCTTCAAAGTAGTTTATAATAAATGTATCCATACCGAAAAACTATTTTTTTTAACCAAATGTTATAATTTTCATAATTAATATTCTTGCGTAGTAGCATGGCTTTTGATTGAGATATCAAACTTTTGAATCGGTCAGTAACTTTTACTTTTATGGACTATCGTCCATCAAAAAATAATTTATTTATCAATTAATTTTTTTTTTTTTAATTTGTAAGCAAAAAGTTTAAAATCTTTTTTAATACAATTTATAGACAACAAAAGAGCTGTCGATTAAGATATCAAACTTAAACATCGGTTGATAGTCTTTGCCGTTTATTCAACTTTATATGAGCTTCAAAGTAGTTTATAATAAATGTATCCATATCGAAAAACTATTTTTTTAAACTAAATGTTATAATTTTTATAATTATATTTATGCGTAGTAGCATGGCTTTTGATTAAGATATCAAACTTTTGAATCGGTCAGTAACTTTGACTTTTATGGACTATCGTCCATCAAAAAATAATTTATTTATCAATTAAATTATTTTTTTTTAATTTATAAGCAAAAAAATTAAAATCTTTTTTAATACAATTTATAGACAACAAAAGAGCTGTCGATTAAGATATCAAATTAAAAAATCGGTTGATAATCTTTGCCGTTTATTCAACTTTATATGAGCTTCAAAGTAGTTTATAATAAATGTATCCTTACCGAAAAACTATTTTTTTAAACCAAATGTTATAATTTTCATAATCAATATTTATGCGTAGTAGCATGGCTTTTGATTAAGATATCAAAGTTTTGAATCGGTCAGTAACTTTTACTTTTATGGACTATCGTCCATCAAAAAATAATTTATTTATCAATTAAATTATTTTTTTTTAATTTATAAGCAAAAATCTTAAAATCTTTTTTAATACAATTTATAGACAACAAAAGAGCTGTCGATTAAGATATCAAACTTAAAAATCGGTTGATAATCTTTGCCGTTTATTCAACTTTATATGAGCTTCAAAGTAGTTTATAATAAATGTATCCATACCGAAAAACTATTTTTTTAAACCAAATGTTATAATTTTCATAATCAATATTTATGCGTAGTAGCATGGCTTTTGATTAAGATATCAAACTTTTGAATCGGTCAATAACTTTGACTTTTATGGACTATCGTCCATCAAAAAATAATTTATTTATCAATTAAATTATTTTTTTTTAATTTATAAGCAAAAAAATTAAAATCTTTTTTAATACAATTTATAGACAACAAAAGAGCTGTCGATTAAGATATCAAACTTAAAAATCGGTTGATAATCTTTGCCGTTTATTCAACTTTATATGAGCTTCAAAGTAGTTTATAATAAATGTATCCATACCGAAAAACTATTTTTTTAAACCAAATGTTATAATTTTCATAATCAATATTTATGCGTAGTAGCATGGCTTTTGATTAAGATATCAAACTTTTGAATCGGTCAATAACTTTGACTTTTATGGACTATCGTCCATCAAAAAATAATTTATTTATCAATTAAATTATTTTTTTTTAATTTATAAGCAAAAAGTTTAAAATCTTTTTTAATACAATTTACAGACAACAAAAGAGCTGTCGATTAAGATATCAAACTTAAAAATCGGTTGATAATCTTTGCCGTTTATTCAACTTTATATGAGCTTCAAAGTAGTTTATAATAAATGTATCCATACCGAAAAACTATTTTTTTAAACCAAATGTTATAATTTTCATAATCAATATTTATGCGTAGTAGCATGGCTTTTGATTAAGATATCAAACTTTTGAATCGGTCAATAACTTTGACTTTTATGGACTATCGTCCATCAAAAAATAATTTATTTATCAATTAAATTATTTTTTTTTAATTTATAAGCAAAAAGTTTAAAATCTTTTTTAATACAATTTATAGACAACAAAAGAGCTGTCGATTAAGATATCAAACTTAAATATCGGTTGATAATCTTTGCCGTTTATTCAACTTTATATGAGCTTCAAAGTAGTTTATAATAAATGTATCCTTACCGAAAAACTATTTTTTTAAACCAAATGTTATAATTTTCATAATCAATATTTATGCGTAGTAGCATGGCTTTTGATTAAAACGAATCTTCGATAGGAGGATGAGTCTAATATTTATGCGTAGTAGCATGGCTTGCTACTGTTGATTTTTAAGTTTGATATCTTAATCGACAGCTCTTTTGTTGTC